>PVKE010002343.1:6968-48044 GCA_004027555.1 Craseonycteris thonglongyai | reverse complement strand
GGCCAGAACCAAGCTCAGAAATATGCTACCATGTATGACACCAAAAATCAGATGAAAGAACTAGTTCGGCACAAACACTATGGCTGTTCTCAGGCTTAGTTCACACAGCCACTGGGCACGAATTCAAGAATGACCCTGCCGCTGCTGTGAGAGCCCCTGAAGTTGCTGCCACTTGCAGTGGAGGGTGCCAACACACCTGCCACCAGAGCAGGCTCTGCACAGTTCTGGTCTCTTGAAGCTACCAACTCCTGGATTCAAAAATCTGTGACAGGAGTGTCTGATTGGCAAAGCCAAGGTCATGTGCCCTTGCCCTGACTGCAAGGGCCTCTGGGAAAATGAGTGTTTGGCCTCTACAGCTTTTCTAGCAGGAGGGGATCCTGCCTCTTAAAGTAGAAGACTCCTCAAACACAGGACTGATCACCAAAAGAATGGCAAATGCCCAGTGTTACCTACGGAGAAGTTCTCTCTCCATCTGTTTTCTCATCCAAAAAGTAGAAACAATGCTGGCTCCTATGCCATGGAACTTGTAATGATTAAAGAGCTGGTGAGTATAAAGGGCCCATCATGTGCCTGGCACATAGTAAGAGTGGAGTTAATGGTCAACATCATTATTGATTTGGGTTCCATTCCAATGTCTCCTACACTCCCAGGGGTCCCCACAGCTTGGCATCTCAGCACCTCTGGTGGTTAACAGCCGGCCTTGAAAGGGGATTATTTTTGTAACATGCAATCAAGTTAACAAGTTTCCAAACTCAAAGAAAAGTCTGTTGATAGGAACCCACCTTTTCCATCCCTCTTTCAAAGTGAGAGCCCAGTGTTTGGAAGGGCTCAGGCTTTCTGTAGGCCACTAATCACATGACCAGGGAGAGAAAGTTTCTAGAAAAGTTTTTGTTAGCTCTAAACTTATTGAAATCAACTCAACAAACGTTTGATTTAAAACTTTTTATTCTTAGACAATTTTCTTTAAGCATTTGATATCTTTTCTTGATTTAGTGGCCAAATAAGGCAGCATCTGCTCGGTTAGGAAAGGCACCTATCAGAAATGAAATACACAACCGTGTTGCAAGATCCCTGTCACAGAAAACCAGCTGCAGTTTCCTTGAGAGCAGGGACTGTCACTTAATCCGTCTAGTAGCACCTCACCTTGCACCTAGGAGCTCTTAAAAGACTTTTAAACAGAAAACTAAATAAAACCCTTTTATTTCCTGCCCCTCATCTCTCTACCTTCCCCTCTCTCCTCCACTTCCAAGCTTTCATTTAGCAAAAGAATATATACAAGAGGATAATGCCTTTAGCAATTACAGGATGATCCTACCGTGGGCATAGAGTCTGGTTTTAGAACTGGAACAATCCAAATAATTTTTTTTTTCAAATAACAGAATACATCTAGGAAGTATATCTATTTGGGGCTTGTGTCCTTAAAGAAGTGGCTTTGCTCTTGTTCCGCGCCTTGCTCCTTGGACCTAAGTAGTGGGGGAATGAAGCAGGAATCCTTAGAGCTTGGGTGAGTTTGACTCTTTACTATAGGTTCCTTTCACCACAATATTGGAAACCCAAAGGAGGCTACCCAAGTGGCTTTGCTCCAACTTTTGATTTGGAAGCTAGAGCCCTGACATCCACTCAGATACGTGAATAAGCCTGTCCTCCTCTTGTTCAACCCACAAATGAATCCATGTTCTTTAAGCCAAGATGGTGGAGAAGAGTGTGATACAACAAAAGATTGACTTTAGCATCAGACAGACCTGGGTTTGAGTCTTGTCTCTCAACTTACTAACTGTGTGACTCTGGACAAGTACTTTTTATCTTTGAGTTTGAAATTCTCATCTGCAAATGGAAAAAGAATACTTCCTGGGGTTATTGAAAAATAAATCCTATGAAATAACTTACGTGAGATTACCTTGCAATGTGCCTGGTACTTGGTGGATATTTAAATACAGTAGGGAAAAAAGATGTCTGGAAAGGAAGAATTGGCCAGTATTTCTTGGATATATTCAAGTGATCATTTTTGTAGTGGGATGACATGAGCTGTGTGATCCAGGGCCAACCCTCCTATCTCCCTAACCCCCAATTTCCCCTCAAAAGGGATTCTAACACCAAAAGGGTTAGAATTTGAGGTAAAATATCAGAATGTGTCACTTTCTGTAACAGAATAAGAATGTATTACCTTGTTTCCAAGATGCCTTCAATTGTAAGATGTACAATTGATGAAAAGAAATAGCTTTTTGAGAGCGAGAACTACATTAATGGACCTATCAATTTTAAGACATATTCTGATTTTAGAATCATTAAAATGTAAAAAATATATATTTTGCAATTGAAGAAATATTGTAAGAATAGTGCTGGCTCCCATTTATTAAGCATTTGCTGGCACCAGGCACTATCAGATCTGCTTTACTAAGCCCTTGACTTGTTATCATAACCCAGTGAGACAGATGTCATCATTCCCACATCATGAATAGGAAATCAAATATGGAGCGGCCAAGTCACTTTTCCAAGGCCACACAGCCAAGAAGTAGGGCTTGGAAGGCAGGTCTTAATTCCAAAATGCTTTCCCCTCTCAGTAGATTGCATTCCAGGCTAAGGGATTAAAGTGATCAGCTCTCTATGAAGAAATGGTTTGTGAATGTGGTAATTTGAATATGTACAGGAACTCTGCAAGGCAACCAGGAAGGGCACAGAGTTGTAATTTAGTCACCCTCCAAATACTGATCCTTGAAGAATAAGGACTGCTCAGGATCCAAACCAAGGGGAGCCAAGGAATGAGACTGAGTCAGGGTAAATCCGGCCTGGAGAGGGAAAAGAGGCCCTGACCAAACATTTGTCCTACAGGCCATTATTCCTCAAGGTTACCCTATTCCTTCTAATCTGACTCTTTCCTAATGAAGTAGAAACCTTTGGAGAAGAATGCAGTTTTCCTAGTAACCTTTCTTAAAGAGGGAAAAATGTGCTGACCAATCATCATGAACTAGCTAGCAGTCATCTAGTACTGGAACAAGTTACAAATTAAACAAGCTAGTTCTCTGGATAGTTAGTCCAAGTTAGTGCTCCTCTGCTTGGTCATGGGATTGACTATTTCTGCAAAACTGTGGATATGGCCCTTAATCTGATCTGACCCCAGTGGCAGGCCCTGTTGTGACACTCTCAGGAGCATGCCCTGACCAGAAGACTCCTGGGCTATCTGTCTGCCTGTCTGTCTCTCTGTGTTTTGGGGAAAGAGAGCCAAACCCACACCAATGGATCCCCAACATAGGTCTACCTCCTCAGATGACAAAAGAGTGTTATATAGCTTTTTGTAGGGTGGCAGCAGGTATATGGACATAGTTGGGAAGGGGCAGGGCAGGGCGGGGCAGGATGGGGTGTGTGGTTGCCTGAAGCATCAGGGTTTGCATGAGATGCCCCTGCGGACCTGACTGGAAGGAACTCATAGTGAAGCTGCCAGAGGAGAAATGCACTTCTTGGTCTTGACTGGAGAAGGCTCTTCAGACAATGGCCAAGATCACATCAAGGTTAGGGTCACCGAGACTCCACGTGGACGTCAACAGGGCTGAAGGTCACAGTGGCAGGGTTTTGGTTGCTGCTGCTGGTTGGGCCCTGGGCAGGAGGGGAGGCTGGCTTGGGGCCCTTGGGCTCCAGCTCCCGCCTTGCCCTCATTTTCCTGCAATGAGATATGCAGCACATGGTTAAGTCTCTCTCCTGGATGCCCTGGGGAACGGGCTCTGTGACTATAGCTGTGGGGAAGAGATTACTGTAGATCCTCCTTAAATCACATTGCTTAATTGCCAACCACAGAAGTGTGCAAATGGAAGGACCTTACACATCAGCTAGTCTGACCCTTCAATTTTTTTTTGTTAAACCTAGATTAGATATTTAATTTAATTTTTCTCTATTAGTGAATGAATAAAGTGTCAAATAGGTGGCTATAGTAAAGACAAAAATGAAGATATTACTTTTTTTCTGTTCAAAATTGTAGTATGAGTTAAATTTTGCAGCCTCATTACCTTGCTAAGTTTATTGCTAGAAATATTTAGTAACTTTTTACATAGTTCAGAAAAAAATGTACCTAAAACATATATCCTGCCTTTTATTTTACATGGAATAAAATTCAATAGCTAACAACAATCATTTCTAATATCAACATATTTCATCTTGTTGACCTCCTCCCATAATTCTTCTTAAAAAATGTCAAATCCTGAGAATTTTTGTCACATTTGCTTTCTTTCTCTCCCTCTTCCCATTCACACACACACACACACACACACACACACACACACAGAGAGTATTTTTTTTTAATCATGAGCTATTTGTAAGTTAGTTGCAGTCATCATGCCACTTTACCCCTAAACACTCCTAAGAACGAGGACATTCTCCAGTGTAGTCGTAATGCAATGAGCAGACTAGGAGACCCTTCCATTTTAAATATGATACAATCAGCACTGAGAGCTTCAGGACTTGCCTGGTTGTGACAGACCAAAAACTGAACCCAGGCCCACCATCCCTATAAATAGGGTGGGGTGAATGGAGTATTCATCCACATCACAATGAATTTATCTTTCATGCAATCAAGTTACATTCATTTATTTCCTCTTATTTGGTCCCAGAACATGACATCACATGTACATGCATTTCAGTATCTGTCACCTCAAATATTCACGTGGTCCACTAAATACAACCCTAGCACAGGACACCTCAAGAGAAGAGGGTTGAAACTTTCATCTATTATCTGTACAGTCCATACAAATGTTTACCACAATGCTCAAGGCATTATGGTAATTATCATTGTCATTATCATTATTATTTTTAAAAAAGATTTCTTCAATTATAAAAGCCTCTGGTCACTGTGAAGTTTCTATAGCAGAACAGATATCCAGCAAGGACCCACCAGGGGTAGAACATGTGATGAGGGACTCATGGATACTGCTGGGCACATAATCGGCAGCCACAAGGCTTAGTTCCCATTCATTCTGGCATCACAGAAGGGACCGGACAGTTTCAAAGCCCAGGGCATCCATACCTGCTGTACATCTTCAGCAAGATCAGAACCACGGCGAAGATGATGATGACCACCACCACGATGGCTGCAACAATGGCTCCAGAACCTGCCGGCCGGAGAGGGCGGAGACGGCAACATGCCAACTGAAATGCAGACCAGCATCCAGAGACGGGACAGGCACCCCGGCTGCGGCACCTGACACCCCCACTGGGTCTCATCCAGAGACCGGAGGGGCACCCCTGCTGTGGCACCTGACACCCCCACTGGGTCAAGGGGAGGCAGGGAGAACGCGGACACTCAGCTGGCCCCAGGATAGAGTCACGTCTAGAGTGGCCGTGCACCCCTACCCGCAGTGGGGCTTGGGGAGCCATGTCCTCAGCACATCAACTACCAAAATCGTCTGAGGCCTTGTCCTGTTCTTATCAGCAGCATCCATGGCCTCCACTCTAACACTTCTCTTCCCACCCCTTCCCCCATTGTGACAACCAAAAATGTCTCCAGACACTGCCAAATGTCCCCTGATAGGATTGCCTGTAAAACACAGGATAAGCATATATATTAGAATTTCCAACAATGACAGATTTTTTAGTATGTCGCAAATATTGCAACGGCTCATCAACCTTCCACTAAAAAAATTACTTATCTGAAAGTCTAAATTAATTGGGTATCCTGTATTTTTATTTGCTAAATCTGAACACCCTATGTGGGTGGGCAAAATCGCCTAGCTGAGAACCATTACTTTCAGTGAAAGAAAAACAGAATTATGCTCATGTTGCTAACAGTGATTCTATCTACCCTGCACTTTCCTTCGCAATTGTTTTTGAGACCTGCCTCAGCGGGCCTCGGTGGGTCTCCCCACCCAGCAAGAAGCAGGCTACCTAACACATGGAACCCTGTCTCAAGAGTGATCCTTTATGGATCTCCATGGACGAGAAGCACCCTGCCCTTAATCCAGCATTCTGCCGGCATCACAGCCTGTTTATCACGGGGGTGGGCAGATGCTTCACGTGTGTTAGGAGGCCTGTTTCATTCAGAGAGGTAGACACCAAGGCAACTGAAGTGACTGAAATAGACCCAAATACAACCAATTGGTTTTCTGAAGAGTGGTCCTCAAAGTTTTCCTCCTGGGGGCCCGTTGTTTCTGGCAAATGCTTCCCTAGGACTAACTCTTCCCACCTACATTCATTTATACTCCTTTGTGAATTGACAGGAAGTTTTTGCCTTGCAAAAATACTATGAGGGGAAGCTGGGATGGCTCAGTGGGTTAAGCGCTCACTTTGCAGCCCTGGGGACCGAGGATCAAATCCCAGCTCCGGCCTGTGCTGACCCATGTGCTGAACTGGGGCGTTCCCCCAGTTCAGTTCTCTCTCTGTCTCTGTCTCTGTATCTCTCTCTCTCTCTCTCTCTCTCTCTCTGTCAAAATAAATAAATATTAAAAAAAAAAATACTATGAAAGTATCCACTCTTTAAAGTGACTCATTTAGGGATATCTTATAAAAGATTCAAATTTCCATTGTCCTCTAGACCCCAACATTTCCTAATGAAAATAATAATAACCAAAATATGTATTAGGTACTTAGTATGCATCAAGGCTGTTCTAAGCTCTTTACATGGATTACCTCTTTTAGTCCTCACACCTACCGTACCTAATATGGGAGCTTCACTAATATCCCCATTTTATAGATGAGGAAACAGGCACAAAGCAAAGTCACGTGCTCAAGGTCACCCACGTAGGCTGACCAGATGTACTGTGTTAAAGGGGACAGAAAACAACGGTCCTGTCCTATTTCAAAGAGTTCATATGGTCAGCCTAGTGTCACTGGGCTAAATGCAAGGTGTCAGTAGGCTGACCAGACGTACCATTTGAAACAAGACAGGACTATTGTTTTCTGTCCTGTTTAACATGGGACAGCTGGTCAGCCTACCCAGTTGGCAAGTGGTAGAAGTGAGACTGAGACCCAGACAGCCTGTCTCCAGAGGCCAAGCTCTTGACCGCTACACTAAAAGCTGATGATGGCACTTGTTCCCCCATCCCTCCTCTGGCCACCACACCACCTTGACCTTACTCTTGTACAGGAAGTCTTCTTCTCTGGTCACATTCAATGTGAAGAAGGTTGTACCCCGCAAAGGGGTGGCTGTGGTCATCTCGATCCTGGTGAGAATGAAGATGAAATTTTGATTCAAATCAGAGTAAACTTTATAATCCCTGTAAGTAGCTTCTTTTGGCCTTTATCTGGATGACTGGAGAATATTCAAGCCTTCATTTTCTCTTAGCAGCAAGTCAATACAGGGCCCTTTGCTGTGTACAGTATGGGGAATTAAAAATAATGTCTGACATTTGAAAAGAACTTCATTATTTTTAAAGATTTATTTTATTGTTTTTGACAGAGACAGACAGAGACAGAGAGAAGGGGGAAGGCCCAGAGCAGTCTCCATAGTTGTGCATCATCAGTCTTCAACATGGTTTTGTTCCACACAGGTGGGCAGGGGCTGAGCAGGGCAGGAACTGGGCTGGGGGCCTCCCACATGGGAGGGACGCCCCCTCGAGCTGGGGGTGGAACCAGGGGGCGAGATCCAAACCAGACATTCAGTTACTCCCTCAAGAGTAACTTCCTTCTACCTCCCTGGGGAGGTAGAAGAAGATGAAAAAGAAGCAGGACTAGCCTCTACCCTCAAGGCCTGACGTGAACATGGGAAGTGAACTGCCAAACAAAGCAAGTGAGACACACGCCGCGGTGCGTGCTGTGCAGAGCACTACTGTGCGGGTGTAGAGGACAGAGTGCTCGCTCTGTCTGGGCCGCGGGCTTCCTGGGGGTAACTGAGCCGAGTCTTGGAGGGTATGTTCATTTTGGAGAGGCAGCGGCAGGGGGCCTCCCGGATGAGAAGCACACTCCAGAAGAACTTCATTTTTTAAAGCAGCTTAAATTCATTTGACAATATGAAACTCCTCCTCACTAGGTTTCACACAGAATATCTAAATTGAACTTTTAGAGACTGAGTGAGGGAGGTTATGATGGCCATTCGACTGATGAAACAGAAGCCCCCAAAGCTACAAGGAGCCCCAAGTTTTCCTAGCAGAATCTAACCCAGAACCTCTGCCTCCCCTGCTAGTGGGCCTTTCACTACCCCGCCATGACGGCTGCAATGGTGTTCCCACTTTCAAAAGTTTTACGTTCTGAGGAGGAAAAAAAAAAGGCAAATGAAAAAAGTAACTAGGATTATCAGATAGTGAGTGACTTGAGCCACTGAGTTGTGAGGAATGGTTTCAAGGAGATAAATTTGAACGGGCTGTGAAGGACAGGTGTGGTTTGTAGGGATGGGAGGAGGTCAGGTTGTACAAAGCCCTCAATGGCAAGAGAGTTAATGCTGTTGAGCATCTACCAGGCACCAGGCTCTGCCCTGATGCTTTCACACACATCAGCTCATTTAATCCTCTTAACCATCCACATTTTGCTGCTGAGTAAACTGAGGCTCAGAGTGGTTGAGTGAGTGGACCAAAGTCACAAAGCTAAGATGTGGAGCTTGGACTCAGACATATTCTCGGAGGGCACAGTGTATCTTCTTTCTCTGACACCAGTAGGAATCAAAGTTCACAACCCTGTAAACTTCCATGTGAGGAATGAGCCAGGGGAGGGTATGCAGCTAATATAATGTCACACCACCAGAAACAAGTGTTGAGACCTCCCACAAAGAATTATATTCTAAGCACACTGATATCATAAATAAATGCTCTGGGGGAAGCCGGCATGGCTTAGGGGGTTGAGCGCTTGCTCTGCAGTCCTGGGTCCGAAGATCAAATCCTGGCCCTGGTCTGTGCGGATCCATAAGCTGAACTGGGGTGTGCCCTACGTACAACTGTGGAGACTGTTCTGGGCTCTCCCCCTTGTCTCTGTCTCTCTCTCTGTCTCTGTGAAAAGAAAAAAAAATATATATATATATATATATAAATGCTCTGAACTACAGGCATCAGGAAAAGAAGGGCAACAAACCAGGCTTCACTTCTCTGCTTCAGAGAGGCCAAGCCTTTGCTCCAGCTGCTTCGGAGTCCAGTGAAGGATCTCCACCAGGAGGAGAATGATCCAGGCCCACCTGTAATCCTAAGAAGCCAGATGGCCTCACTGACGTCTCTCCATCTTCCGGAGAAAAGATATTCCATCCACTTAACAAAATGTTTGTAGATGAACTTATTTTTTTCTTAAGAGGAAGAACTTTTTTTAATTATAAAGAACAAGATAATAGGAGCTCATGTACCCACTACTCAGATTGAACAAATGTTTACAATCACTTTTTCTTCTGTTCTTCATTTTAAAAAGTCAGACTCAGTTGAAGTCCCTGTTCTATCCTATCTCAATTCCATTTCCTCCCTCCTCCGAAATAATCGTTAAAGTGTATTCTTTTCATCAGAGTTTTAAAATGTTTATATACATGTATATATCCATAAACATATAATATTATATATCTATAAACATACCCATATGTATCCATAACCATTGCATGTGTTGTGGGTCTACATATTTATTAAACAAATCCTCATTGAGCATGGAAGTGAGCTGGGAATACACTCATGAACTAAAAGACAAACTCCTTGCCCCCAGAAGCTCCTATTCTAGGAAGTGAGAGACTGCACATCCGACTACAGCATCCTTGGGCTCTAAAAACAATCATCTCCCCAGTGGCCACATTCTAATCCAGCAGCAAAAGCCCTTCATGGGCAATTTCGACCCTCTGTCTCCAGCCTTTCAGCTGTTCACACCAACCTTTGCCAAACTACTGTTAGAATGATGGCTCAGTGGGTTAAGCGCTCACTTTGCAGCACTGGGGACCGAGGATCAAATCCCGGCTCCGGCTCTGGCCCTTGCAGACCCATATGCTAAACTGGGGAGCTCCCCCAGTTCAGTTCTCTCTCTGTCTCTGCCTCTGTATCTCTCTCTCTGTCAATAAATAAATAAATAAAACTTAAAAAAAAAGAATGAACCATGCCATGGTCCCCTCATTCCAGGTCTTTGCTGTCTCTGGGCTGGCTGCCCCAGGCTGTGGCCTCCCCAGGTCCACACAATGGGCTCCCACCGAGAGCAGTGTCTCTGCCCTCCCAGCTCCTGTTGGAAACACCCCATTCACAGGGGTCAGGTCATCTACACTGAAGCTGGGGGGCTCTGGTGGCTGTGGCCTGCCTTGCCCAGCAGGAGCCTCAGCCTCAGAATGACCCCTGTAGCCAGACCCTGGTGAGCCACAGGACGGCTCTGTCTCCACTTTTTCCTCTCACCTTTAAGCCTCTGGCCCTGCCTGCAACCTCCCAGCTCTTGTCTGTCCCTGGCTCCTGAAGACCAGATCCTCAGGACTTCCTGAAGACCAGATCCTCAGGACTTCCTGCAAGGAATCCCTCAAGGCTCTGCCGCCTGAACTCCCCACACTGACCAACTTTTCTTGCTGGCTGGACTTCCTGTGTCCCGGTTGCCTCAAACAGGCCCAGTCGACCACATTCCACTGCCCGCTGCCTCTCCAAAATGAACATACCCTCCAAGACTCTGCTCAGTTACCCCCAGGAAGCCCGCGGCCCAGACAGAGCGAGCACTCTGTCCTCTACACCCGCACAGTAGTGCTCTGCACAGCACGCACCGCGGCGTGTGTCTCACTTGCTTTGTTTGGCAGTTCACTTCCCATGTTCATGTCAGGCCTTGAGGGTAGAGGCTAGTCCTGCTTCTTTTTCATCTTCTTCTACCTCCCCAGGTCTGGAGCCTCTCACCTTTGCCAGTGGAAGTTCTTGAGGGAGTAACTGAACGTCTCCCAGCTGGGTTTGCTCATTTGTAAAACGTGGCAGCTTTGCCCAAGGAAGCTGAGGGTTGGAGGTTAAGTGTTGAAAGTGCTTTTAAGTGCTCAATAAATTATAGCTCTTAGTGTTATAGTGGGTGTTAGTACATATTTGCTGAACTAAATTTGAGACAGATGGCTCTGGAGCTCAAAATAAGAAAAAATTAAAAATTATTTCTATAAAAAAAGAGAATGAATCAATATGAGAATATAGAATGTAAGTCTTCTCCCTCAACCCCCATGGAGAAGAGTCTGCCCCCACCCCTAAGACTGTTCCCCATTCCAGCACATACAGAGTTTTAACATGTATTTGCCTAAACCATCTGCTTCTATCTCCACCAATATTAAGCTGACAAGATTCACCAGTAATGCTTTGTCTAATTCCTTTGAAACACAGAACAGAGAGGCAAATAAGTGGCTACCGATCAAGGGTCACTTAGAGAGACAGGGCATAGTCACTGGATAAGCTACACCCTGTAGCTTATCCACCATTAAACCAACATGTGTGAAAATGACAGAAGCCACCATCCAAGCGCCTTCCACATGGCAAGACCTTGTGCCAGGCATTTGTTAGCCATGCTTTGATTTAATTAGCAAATGCCCTGTAAAATAGATTTTCCTCTCCTCTTGTTTCGCGTGAGGACCCTAGGACTTGGGGACAGAAAGCTGACTTTCCACGCTCACACAGCCTGCAAGTGGCAGGGCTAGTGTCTGAGCCAGCCCTGCAAACATCAAAGCCCGTATCCTTCCTGCCGCACCACCTGCCCCTGGTTCACATCAAGAGGGGTCCGTGACAAGTCACTAGAGAAATGCGCATGCGCACAGGTGTACAGACACACACACACACACTGACCAGTAATGCAGCCTCCTAAGGCCACCAGGACACAGGCTCCTCTGCAGGTCCTTTAGGATGGGACCCTGGGAACCTCCGAGGTCCAGGTGCAGCTCCCTGTCCGACGGGCCCAGCCACTCTTCTTCCTGAGAGAACAGTGAGCAATCTCAGAGCCTGTCTTGCCTCATCTTGGGACTGAGGGCTCTCAATTACATCTCTGTTCCTGCCACATCAGAGAAGGTGGGAGGGAGGCTGGGGGAACATGGATGGCCAAAGATGTGGGTGTTTCCATGTGTGGGGCCCCAGTGAGTCTTGTTAACCAAGTGAGTTCCAAGAGGAGGATTTTAGTACCCAACCTGCCTGTGACCAGGATCCATGGCTATAGAAGAGGGGAGTATACAGAGCAGGTGAGGTTGCTTTTCTTTGATAGAGGTTAATTTAATAATAATGATAATAATAATGAACCACTAGGTGCTTTATGTGGGAGGTCTCCTTTAATCCTCATCTCTGGTAAGGAGGGTGCAATCACGGGGTCCGTTCTACAGATGAGGAAACTGAAGCTCAGAGGACAGTGAATCAGTATAAGTTCACAAAACGAACACTTGTATGTAGCAGTGCTAGGATTCAAGCCGGTCTGTCTGATTCCACAGATCCTTCTCCACGAACCCTCCCAGTGAATGCACAAAGTACAAATCACCCAGCACCCAGGGTTGGGTTTGAAAGGGAAACACACACACAGGCTGGGGTGCCTCAGAGCCCTTGCCCCAGGCCCCTGAGGCTGACTGGTCCCTGCCCTGAGCTGATCTTCAGCAGAGCTTAATCACACTTACAGAAGCAACAAGGAACTGTTGTTCCTTGGGTTGTTTACAAATGGCCTTGTGTGGGAGGTCACTTGGGAGATGATGTGGGTCAGGACTGTGTACTCACTGAGCCACCCCTGTCAAGTGTAAGAGCAGCATCAGGAAGATGAATGTGGCCAGGCCCACCTGCTCAAAAAACTCGCTCATTGCTCTGCCTCAGTGGTATTCTCCTTTCTAAAAGTCTCCTCTGGATAAGACATCAAAGACACCAGCAAACCCCAGGCACCCCCTTCTCAAATGGCCACCTGTGACTCAGAGTAGGTAACTCAAGAATGCCCTCAACCCACCAAAACACTGACATTAATTTCTCCCAATCACCTGAGAGAGAGGAGGGTCAGCATGACTTGGTCTCTTCCACAGACAAGAACCTCACTACATCAAAGCAGCTGGGTTACTGAGATGTTTTAATTATCAGAAAATTAACCTTTAGGTTGGAACTAAAATTACTCTCCTTGTGGTTTTCACCCCTTTGGTTTTAATTCTCATCCTACAAAGGTAATCTGCTACCTCTTACACAAGACAACTGTCAGGTTTAAAAGTATAAAAGGTTTGGGATGCTGGGATAGCTCAACAGGTTGACCGCTTGCCTTGCAATCCTGATGTCTGGTGATCGAATCCCAAACCCGGACTGTGCAAACCCATATGCTGAACTGTGGGAGGCCCCCAGTGCGGTTCCTGCCCCGCATGGCCCCACATCCACCAGTGTGGAATGAAACTGTCACGAAAATGGTGATGCAAAGTAGGGAGACTGCTCTGGGCCCTTCCCCCTTCTCTCTCTCTGTCTTTCTCTGTCTTCTCTCAAAAACAATAAAATAAATCTTGTTTTAAAAATATGAAAGGTTAAACTCCAACTTCCATGGACAGAGCCCCTAGGGTAGCTATCAGCACTTCCATTCTACCTTCCACCAATAGGTGGCGATAGCAGCTGGCTGTGGTATGTTTCCTTGAACTTAACCTACAAATAGTTGGTAAAGTCCTGTGATTCAAACCTGTTTCTAAGTAGAGGAGCTTTGTGCCCTTGAAAATGGTAATTGTTATGTTCTCTCATGATTTTTTTCTCCAGGAAAAATATTCCCAGCTCCTTCAAACAATCTTTAGGATGACAGTGTCCCTCATGGGTTCCTCATTGCGCTGTGTGTCAGTGTCTCCCTTAAATGCAGCAGCACCCCCAAACCAAACACATGACTCCAGATGGGGCCTGAAATGTCCAGAATGAGATCTTTCTTGATACTGATCAGTCTTGAGCCTGAATTCTACTATTTAGTTTTACAGGCAGCCACAGACTACTATTTATACACACCCTGTTGATATACCCCCAAACATTTTTCACATTTTTTCTTATTCTTGCTTAGGACAATCCAAGAAAGCCCTATGATCAGCAAGTAAAAGGGCTTTCTAAAGTGCAAAATGCTATGGAAATATTATATAAGGCCATAGAGACTGCATTTTGAATGGTGACAATATTATGATGAGCTGCTATCTGGTAACTAGGTCTCCATTATACTCTTATGCAAATGACTCTTTGAATTTAAGTGTAGGGCTTGACCTTGTTGATTTGCACTCTCAGGAAAGAAACTCTAACTCCTCCTGGGTGTATTTTGATGGAACTATAACAGGGCACCTTGTCTGGGAACTCATGATCCAGCAAGGACTTTGGGGTCAGGTAGACCTGGCTTTTGATCTTGACCTCAGCACTGATCATCTCTATAAGTTGAGAGCTACCTCTCTGTAGGCCTCAAGAGTTTTCATTTGTAAAACAGGGTTAACACCACGTATCACTAGGTTATGAGAATAAATGATTTATAACTACCTGGTGGATGGTGGGTGATCAGTGAACGTCAGTTCCCAGGCCCTCTTTGCCTTTCCCTTCTGTCCCCAGTCTGCTTTCTCCCTTGGAACTTGAGCTCCTAGTTCTCTACCTGGTCAGGTGTTTGCTGCATTTGGTCAAACTCCCTACATTATGAATGGGGAGGTCAGGGAGCCAGACCATGAAGCATGGTGTCCAAAGGATGGGACTGAACAGGGATTCACAAGAACTTTCGGAGGGTTCAACCTTCTCCTCCATCTCTACTAAGGGCAGAGACAGAGGAAACAGTCAACCTTCCCCCAAGAAGGCAGAAACCGTAATGGGACTTGTAGGGTGCAGGAACTGCTGGGTGGGCAGGAGAGGAGGGAGCCACAAATTCCTAACTTGGGGTGAGAATTGGGAGACCAGGGTTGCTTTTCCCACTTACTTTCCATGTGACTTTAGAAAGTTCTCTTCTCTCTCTGGATCTTGGTTTTCCTATCTGTAAAATGGACCAGTCTGAAGATGATCTCTCTAAGAGCCTTTCCAATCGATGGTTCTATTCATGGAACAGTCATTCGTAGCTTAACTCAAGAACCAGTGTCTTCCAAAGGCTGGTCTTTCTTTGTAGATACTGACTCAGGGGATTGTTAGGAGAGGAAAGTCAGCATGTGCAATTCGTGCTGGAAGGCAGGGATCCTTCCTGGAAGGCAGTGGAGGCTAGAACAGACCAGGGAGAACTCCACCGAGGGGTTTTGACTGGGTGGCAGCAGTGTATACAGGACCCTTTGGAAGAAGCCGCCAAACACTCCGTTGAGTACATAGTAACCCAAGTTGGCCTGAATCCTAAATGGCCATCTCCTACACTCTCCATTCCTGGTGGGTTCCACATCATCTCCCCCCTCTCCTCCTGCCCTGCTGGTGTGTGTCACAGCTCCCAAAGGTGGGGTCTGAATTGGCTTAATGCTCTCTCCAACTTGGGGCCAATTACATGCTAAATACATGTTCCTTGTGGTTGGTTCCCAGAAATAATAAGCACCTTTCTTGTTCTTCTTATCCATCCATTCTCTTTTTTATTTAGTTCTTTTTTTCAGATTTATTTTATTGAGAGAAGGTAGAAGGCAAAGAGAAAGAGAAATGGGGAGGGCCCAGAGCAGTCTCCATAGTTGTACATCATTAGTTGTGACATGGTTTCATTCCACACAGGCGGATGTGGAGCCATGCAGGACAGGAATTGAAAGGGGGGCCTCCTGCATGGGAGGCAAGCACCTTTGCTGCCATCTGGCACATGGGTCTGCAAGGGCTGGGGCCGGGACCCAATCCCTGGACCTTGCGCTTGTAAGGCAAGCGCTCAACCTGCTGAGCTATCCTGGTATCCCCTATCCATCCATTCATGCACCCACCCACCCACCCACCCATCCACTGTGCACACATTTACTTCCCACCTATTCTTCTGTCTTGTCATTCACTCAACCAATGCTCACCATGTATATGGCGCTGAGAGGATTTAAATAAGAACTGTGGGGATCATGTCCTTAGAGCTCAAAGAGGATGAGAAATGGAACTATTTCCTTTGAGAATCTTTCCTTCAATCAATAATGATTGGGGACCATGCCCCCGTATGTCTAGCCCTGCACTGATCACAGAGAGGTACCTGATCACTATCATATTGAAGTCCTATGGGAAAAGCAGTGGCCTCAGCTCTGGAAGTCTAGGTTCTTGACCTAACACATCTGTGGAGTCTCGTTTGCCCACCCTGTCAAATTCTGGTTTGGACATCTTTTGTGCCTGGTTTTTGTGGCCCACTTTGGAAAGAAAGGGGCCTCAAGGCGCTCCCAACCCAAGACATACAAATCCAAGTTCCATGTACTTAGAGTTATAAACGGAAATCCCAGAAGCAAGTGGTCACAGGGCTGATTTTTGCCTGGTGCCAAAAGGGTGGCACAGGCTGTGCCAAGAGTCAGTGAGAGGACGAGACCTGTGGGCGTCATGGTTGAATCTGACCAAGGGCTGGAATGTGACCTGTGGCTTCCATTTGTCCCCTGTCGTTGGGCCCAAGCCAAGCTCCCAAGGGGTCCCACACCTGAGTTCCCTGGTAAATCTCCAGGTGTCCTATTGTTCCCAAGGGGGAAAAAAAGACACAAAGTGAGAGTTTATGCCCTTAAGTGAATATATCAGAAGAAAATAATTCCACCCTGACCTTCTCATCAGGAGGGAAGGGATCTAACATTTGAGGAGATACTACCAGAGTGCTAAGTCCTGTGCTCCCACAGGTTTTCTCATTTAATCGGTGCAACACGTCAGGGCTTTTTGCCTCCACTTTGCTGATAGGGAATGGAGGCTCAGAGAGGTTAAGGGCTTGCTCAAGGTCTTACAACAAGGGACAGAGGAGGTGAGTCTCGAACTCAGATCTTCTGCCTCCAAACTATCTGTGGCTGCCAAGCCACCCAGGAGGTAAGCAATACTCCTGGGACACTCCGAAGGTCAGTGGCCCTGCTCGGTGAGGAATCTGCTCACCATTCTTTCTACCTGTTGCTATTTAGAGTCCAAGAGGTTCAACAAACCTTCAGGGCAGGGTAGGGGTCCTCACCCATGGCACCATAGACATTTGGGCTGGGTAATTCGCTGGTCTGGGGCCTGTCCTGTGAATTGCAGAATGTTTAGCACCATCCCTGGCCTCTCCCCACTCAATGCCAGTAGCACAGCATGGTTGTGACAAACAAAAATGTCTTCAGAGGTTTTCAAATGTCTTCTTGGAGGTGAATCAAATCGTAGCTAGCTGAGAACTACTGGAGGAGAATCATATAGGCCTGTCTCTTGACAGTTTCCTATCCTTTCTACCCAAGGCCCAAACCTGCAGACAAGGGAAACCAATAAAAGCAGAGTGCACTGACAACCCCCCAGGAAGACTCAGGAACAAGTGGCAGCAGATGCCACCAAAGAGCAGGGTGCTGAGGCATTTGCAGCTCAGCTCCATCCCTTCCTCCGGACTCCCCTGCCTTCGGCTTCCTCCACCCTGCAGAAAATGCTACATTCGCAGGGCTGTGGCCCAGTGACCTCCCTCTCATGGTCCTTCCATCTTGTGACTTTCCTGGCCTCCAGGTCTGGTTCAGGACGTGGCCTCTCACTCTCCCCAAGGCTTGCCTGCCTCCCACACCCTCCATTCCAGAGGAACACCCTTCCCCTTTCCTGCCCCAGCTTGGGCCTGGCAGGACAGGAGGTGGGCTGTTCAAGCCTTCGCGGTGAGGGCTGGCCCTTGGCCAGTCACAATAGGCCCCGAGATACAGAGGGATGTTTGTCTGGGGGACCCAGGGTTTCACTTAATCCTTCGCTCTCCCTTCGGCCCACTCTCTTTTCTCCCCTCCCCGTCTGAGGGCAGTGCCAGCCCAGCTTTGTTAGGAAGGGGGATGTGCATGTTGTACAGACCAGCAGCCCCTCTGTAGGCTGGGAAACCCCACAAAAGAGGGTAGGGTGGCAGTGGTGAGGGGGGTCAGATAGTGGGGAGAGGGGAGGGCAGGAAAGGCCCTGGACAGAGCAGCAGGGCAGTAGAGAGGATTCAGGAGGGGGCCAGTTCCCAATGCCCTCAGTGACTAGCCAAGCGACTATGAGCAAGGTACCGCCTTCTCTCCAGGCCTCAGTTTTCTTAGCTTTAAAATGGGTGTGATTGTCCCACTCTTATGCTGTGAGGACTAAAATAAATAAAATGATGAACTTACAAATAGTGTGGTGTAGTGAAGAAAAGGGTTTGAAGTCGGATGAACCTGGGTTCAAATCCCACCTGTCACTTCTAAATTCACTGTTGTGGGGAATTTACCATCCATGAGCCTCATTTTCCTCATCTGAGGAAAAGAAAAAAAGATCTGTGTGTGACTAGATAAGATTGTAAGGATCAAATAAGCAGAAAGTATCTTGCCCAATAAATATGTTTGAACAGGGGGAAGCTGGGATGGCTCAGTGGGTTAAGCGCTCGTTTTGCAGCCCCGAGGACCGAGGATCGAGTTCTGGCCCCGGCCAGTGCGGACCCACATGCTGAACTGGGGTGTTCCCCCAGTTCAGTTCTCTCTCTGTCTCTCTGTCAAAAACCAATCAAAAAAAAGAAAAGAAAAAAAGATATAAAAAAAAATATGTTTGAATGAATAAAGAATTGGTCAGGGCCCACTGTAATAAATTATCATGTCCTCTAAACATTTTATTTCTTCTGATGTAAGAAAAAAATTAAAACATTCCCCCCACCCCTAAAAAAAAGTTCTTTCCCCCACCCCCACCTTTATTTTAAAAGAAATTAGAACATGTTGGAGGGGCCTTATGTCTACATCAAAGTGGAACTTCCAATGGTCAAAAAGTCCCCACAGGGGAAGCTGGGATGGCTCAGTGGGTTAAGTGCTCACTTGCAGCCCTGGAGAACGAGGATCAAATCCCGGGCCGACCCATGGGGACCCACATGCTGAACTGGGGTGTGCCCCCAGTTCAGGTCTTGCCGGGGCCTATGTGGGAGGCTCCCGGCCCAGTTCCTGCCCTGTGCAGCCCTGTGCCCACCTGTGGAGTGAAACTATATGGAAAACTAATGCTGTTGACTATGGAGACTGCTCTGGGCCCACCCCCTTCTCTCTGTCTCTGTCGAAAATAATAAAATTAATCTTTTTTTTTAATCTTAAAAAAAAGTCCCCCCAGGCTCTGGATCCTGTAGACCCTGCAAGTGTCATTTCTGTCTAAGCTCTGTCAGTCCTTTCTGTCCCTGCCACAGGGCCTTTGCATACGCCAGAGCACTCTTTCCTCACCTGCTGACACTTACGATACTTTAACCCAAGCATTACTTCAAATGCCTATGCTGAGCACCCTGACAGTGCCGTGTCGCTCTCACCACTGGCTATAGTCAGCCTCTTCCATTTGATGAACACTGTGTCCCACACTCGTCTCTGAGCTCTGTGAGTGCTGGGGCTGTGTCGGTTTTTATTCACCCTTTGAATCCCACCCCTCAGACACTGCTTGGCACATGGCAAGTGTGGCCGCATGGTTGCTGAATGAAGTCAACAACTGACTAAATGAATGCATGGTGGGTATTCAGGACTTGCTGGCTGAACGGCAGCATGAGCGAGGATCAAGCACAGATCATCTGGCTTGTGCCTTCCCACCACATGTGGCTGCCACAGTGATGCAGATGTGACATGAAGGCCCTCAGTACTGTGGAGCTCAGAGAGGGAGAGGGTGCAGAGCTGGGGCCTGGGGAGAGGGCAGGCTGCCTGGAGTGTCACCATGTAGTTATTAAACTCTTGGGCTGTGGGATCAGAGTGACCTGAGTCTGAATCCCAGTGATTTACTCGGTTCTAAGTGCCAAACCCTCTACTAAGTTCTTTATGTTGGACTGTCTCATCCACCATTCTTTTTGACAGAGAGAGAGAGAGAGAGAGATGCAGAGACAGAGAGAAGGAGTAGGGCCCAGAACAGTCTCCATAGTTGCACATCATTGGTTTTTCCACATAGTTTCATTCCACAGGTGGGAGGGGCTGCACAGGGCAGGAACTGGGCCGGGGTCTCACCCGGTAAGAACTGAACTGGGGGCACTCCCCAGCTCAGCATATGGGCCCGCACAGGCTGGGGCTGGGATTCGATCCTCGGTCCCCGGGGCTACAAAGTGAGCGCTTAACCCACTGAGCCATCCCGGCTTTCCCTGGTTTAAGGTTTTTATCTGTGGAAACTGAGGCCTAGAGAGGTTAAGTAACTTGTCCAATTGAAGAGGGTTGTGAACCAGGGAATCTGGGTTCAGTCTGTTCCACATTCTGAGCGCATGACAATAGGAATAAACATTTAATAAGCACTATGTACCAAGCACACTTATAAAAACTGTATAGATATGTTATTTGTATAGTTCTTACTATTTTTATTTTATAATTCATTTTATCCAATTACAACCCTATGAGGTGGGTAGGTATCACTATCTCCATCTTACAGGTGAAGAAACTGGAGTCCAGAGAGGTTAAGTAACTTGACTTTGGCCACACAGCCAGCAAAAGGGATGGAAGTGGGTAGAACCCAGGCAGAACGCTCCAGAGTTCAGGCTTTTAACCACTCTACACCACAGCTTCTGCTCAGTGAATGAATGTTATCAGTATTTCACTGGGATTTGTATCATGGGGAAGGGAGGAACAAGGGGGTGGGAGCTGAGCAGGGGCTAGGCAGGAGCACATTCAGGAAGAAAAGTGTAAGACTTGGTGAGGGGATGGGACAGTGAGGGTTCCAGAGCAGTGGAGCTGAGAATCCAGGGAAGGCCAGAGTGGAGATTGGATGTGAGGGATGGATTGGGATGAACTGGGAATTGACCCCGCAGGGAGAAGCTAGCACACACAACAATGCAGGTGTGACACTCAGACATCTGCTCTCTCAGGAATCCCTACGTTATGGATTCTGGGTGAGATGTTTGAAAACTCAGAGTGTCACAGTCAGATTGACCTGGCTCAGCTGGGTGCCCTTCGGAAAGTGACTTGACCTCTCTGTGCCACCTTTCCTTTTCTGTATAATGGAGGTAAAAAACAAACAAACAAACAAACCAGCACCTGTTTCATAGGGTTGCTATTCGGGTAAAATGAGATAATGAAGATAAAGCCCCCAGCAGAGCATTTGGCACAAAGCTGCCCATTAATGTATTTCACTTCTCTCCCTTCCTCCATCTTCAGGGAGATCTTCCCAAATGTCCAGTCTTACCAGAATTAAGGCTAAAATCAGCAACTAATTTAGAACCACCAAGATCTCTGTAAACCCCAGGTCAATAGGTGAGAGAGGACGAAGAGAGGAACGTGTCATGGGTCCAAGACTAAGAAAAAATCATATTTATAGTCTAGCGCCTTCTCCTTCCCGCTGTGTCAACTCGGGGTTATATAACTGACCTCCTCTGCGAGGTCCCCCTTGGGGGCCTCCAGAAGGCAGGGTTGGCCGTGACATAAATAAATATTTCTGTGCTCTCTGCCCAGGTTCTGAGCAAACAGCACAGCCTGAAAGGGAGGTCGTGACAAGGAGGAAGCTGGGTGAGGAGGGAGCTCTGGCTAAGAACCAGGAGACCTGCGTTCCTGGCCCAGCCCTGCCTCGAAGGACGAAGGACATGGACATGAGGTGACGGCTCTCATTAGAGGGTGACCTAGGAGGAGCAATGCCAGTGTGGGCTGGGCAGGCACGGAGCCCTTGGTCAGTTCTCTTCGTGGATCAAGTCTACTCCCCACCCTGGCCAGGCTTTCAAGGCCTACACGCCTCTCCCCTGCCTCCTCTCCCATCCATCCTATCTGTGTGCGCACGCACACGCACACGCACACACGCGCACACACACACACGGCACCTTGGCTCTTTAGGAGTTTCCCGCTTGACACAGTTTGTCCCTTCCCCTGGAATGCCTTCCCCTCCCTGTGAACTGGCAGTGTGGTGCAGTGGACAGAGCTATCTACGGGTTTTAGAGTTAGCCCTGGGCTTGAGTTCAGGCTTCTGCTAATCATCTTGGGCTTGGGACTAACCCCTCAGAGCGCATTTCCTCATCAGTAAACTGAGCTTTGGGATTCTGGTCTCATTCCTTGTTGCAACACTCGGATGAGATTAGAATTGTTAATAAGTGCCAATGACTTGGCCCTACTGTATATAGCAGGCACATGTAAGAATTTACATGCGTACGTCAATTAGCAAGCACACCAAAGCCCTAGCAGCGTGCCTGATGCAGGGTGGGCACTAAAACCACTGAGCCCAAAGCCTCCCTACCAATGTCAAGTAGGTCAGTCTCTTCTGAGAATCTTCACAGCCTCTCACTGGTACCTGGGTCACAACACTTACCACACGGAAGCATTGTAATTAGGAGGTAGACAGGCGTCTCTTCCCTTCTGCTGTAGGAGCTGCCTTAGTCATGGCCACACTGCCACACTCAGCATGGGGTGTGCCATTTAGGAGGCACTAGAATGAATGAATGATGAATGCTCACACATGAGCTGCATGGAAGAGATGTGCCTAAGGAAATGCCCGCGGGTGCACTAGCTCTAAGCATACACCTCACTCTCTGGACGCTGGGTCCCCAAGATGTGGTGGCCAACCGAGTCCCTCACTCAGCTCTCCACACAGACTCGAGGGGCCTGCATTGGGTAGGATACCTGTCCTACCAGAGGATTTCTAGGCCCTGAGGAGTCCAAGAGGAGACCTGGAGGCTATGGAGCGAATGTAGAGCTGTGGCCTTTCCAGGGTAGTCCGGTGGGCTATGAACTGCAGACTTGCTTTCACAGCGCCCGGGCTGGCCCCGTTGTCTAAATGCTTAGAGGACTGGGGCAGTGTGCCTTTCACACTGTTGTGGGGCTGGGGCACGCTACTGTGAAGGATGGGAAGTCACCAGCCTCCTGCCCTGGGGTCCCTTGTTAGAAGAGGAATTAGGAGACAGAGCTGCCAAGACTGTAGCCTTCTGCATGGTGTCTCTCCACCTTTTGGCTACAGAATAAAGCCCTACTCCTTTGTCTTGGCAATCAAGGTCTTCCATGAACTTTTCTCCATCTTACCCACCAGCACCTGTCTCTTCTTTTCTCCCTGACCTTAGGCAGAATGAGCAACTTCCTGTCTCTTCAACTCACCAGGGCTTCCTATTTCTCCATTCCCTTGAATCTGGGTGTGCCCTGTGAGTGATAGGACCACTAGAATTGGGCAAAAGTGACACTGGAAGTGACATGGGGTTGGCCTTTCAGTGGCAGCTTCTGCTTCCTGCCTCAGAATCCTTGCTCCTGGGAAGCTCTGTCTCAGAATCCAGCTGCCATGCTGTGAGAAGCCCAAGGCACATGGAGACACCCCAGCTGTGCTCCAGACTGAGACGGCGTCACTAGGCAGCCATGTGAATGAGCCACCTTGGACACTCAGGCCACCTGAGCCTTCAGATGACTCAACATCTGACCCAAACCACGAGTGACGCCTCCAGTGAGAACCACCCAGCTGAGCTCAATCTACACAAGAGAAAACAATAAATTGTTTCAAGCCACTAAGTCACACAACAACAGATAGTCAGTACTGGCCTTCACTCCAGTACTCTCTTCCCAACTCTACATCAGTCTAAACCTTCCTCGATCATGAGACCCAACAATCTCACCCAGGTCACCTCTTCCACCTCTGACCACTTACAATTGTTTGCACCAATAGTGATGGCTTGGGATTGAGATCCCTGGATCTACTTTACCTTTAAAACATTTGTAAGTTTATTCTAAACAGAAAATTCTCATTACTTCTGAAAATGGAAATCCAATGTCACTTGTCATCAGCAGAAGGTAACACGTGAGATGGCACAGGTCAATGTCAGTCATGCCAGCTAGACAGTGCTGTCTCCCAGTGTCTGAGCCCATGGCCTGCCCTCTCTTTGTTGAAAAAATGGGCAACTACTGTGGTGACACAGGGAGCTCGACTGAGTTCCAATATCTGGGCAGTTACAGCATAACAGCTCCTGGATTCCTGGATCACATGTCCTTAAATTTGACAGTTCCAGGCAGCCTTGTGATTCTCCCACTTTCCAATTAAGACAGGCCAGTTCTGCCCTGTTTTGGGATTCTTCAGCCTTTCCAATATATATATTATTATTATTATTTATTGCTTTTAACAGAAAGAGAGACATAGACAGAAAGAAGGGGGAGGGCCCAGAGCTGTCTCCATAGTTGCACTATCAGCTTTTGACATGGTTTTACTCCACAGAGGTGGGCAGGGACCACACAGGGCGGGAACCGGGTCGGGGGCCTCCCGCATGGGAGGTACGCCTCCATGAGCTGGGGCCAAACCGGGGGCCTCCCACATGGGAAGCTCACTCCAGCAAGAACTGAACTGGGGTCCACACAGGCCAGGGCTGGAATTCAATCCTTGGACCCCAGGGCTGCAAAGTGAGCACTCAACCCCCTGAGCCATTTTGGGCTGCCCCTTTTCCAATACTTTTAAAGAATTAGGTGTGTATCCTAATCCCTTCCTAACCTAATGCTGGGTTCTGCTTCTGTTTACTGCACTGGCCCCTGACTCAAACTCCCAGACTTCTCATGGCTCTTGCAGCATCTCCTGGATTTGTTTCTTTTATTATTTGAGTCTTTCCTCTGCATTTTCAATGTGGGTCTTTGTGTATTCCACCTTCTGTGGCTCTATTTGCCTAAGAATATTTTTATAATGACCTCATGTTTGAATGACAATTTGGCTGGCTTTAAAATGCTGGATTGAAAGGGTTCTTTTCTTTCAATTCATAATAACATTGCTTTTTCACTTCCTCTATCAACTGTTGTTATTGACAAGCCAATCTCATTCTTGTTCCTTTTAAGGGATGTTATTTCTTTCTGCTCTCTTCCTCTTTGTCTCTCCTATTCTCAATGTCCAGTCCATATCGCTTTGTGCATTTTCCCTTATTCCTACTGTTGGCTATTTCATGAGCCTTTTCGATCTGTGTTCATTTTTCTTTAATTCTGGAACATTTAAACTCCATTATTTCTTCAATTATTTCCTCTTCCCCATTTCTATTTTTCTTTTCTTTTGGGACACCTATTTCTACTCTCCATACCTCTTAGCTTTGCTTTTTTAATTTATCTTTCATCTTTTCCTGCTTCTTTCTGGGACAGTTCTCAATCTGATCTTCCTCTTTACTAGTTAATTCAACTGTATCCATCCTGATATTTATGTCATCTATTGTGTCCTGTACTTTAAAGATTTATTTTTATTGTTTTTGACAGAGAGAGAGAGACACAGAGAGAGACAGAGAGAGAGAGACAGAGGCAGAGACAGAGGCAGAGAGAAAGGGGAGGGCCCAGAACAGTCTTCACAGTTGCACATCATTGGTTTTTCCACATAGTTCCATTCCACAGGTGGGCTCTGGGCTGCACAGGGCAGGAACTGGGCCAGGGTCTCACCCCAGTGAGAACCACTGGGGACACTCCCCAGTTCAGCATATGGGTCCACATGGACTGGGGCCAGGATTCAATCCTTGGTTCCTAAGGTTGCAAAATGAGCTCTTAACCCACTGAGCCATCCCAGCTTCCCCCTTTACTTTAAATATTATATATTTTTTCATAGCTAATGTTTTCTCTTGGTTCTCTCCTATTTCTTCTTGTTCTTGAATTACTGTATGAATCTCCTCCCTTATCCCCCTATATGTAATCATGCTTTACAATCTGGGTCCATCTGGTTCAATAATTCTGCTTCAGATGGCAGATGTAGCTTGATTTATGGCCTTTCTTATATAGTAGTTGTGCTGCTTAGGTATCTAATTATTTTGGTGGGTGAGTACAAGTTCCCCTGGGGGTGCTAGCTATCTGTCTGGTAACATGCCCTGGGCAAGGGCCAAAGGCTTACAGAGAGGAAGAAGGGCCAGCCCGGGGCAGAGCCAGCAGACCCCCTGGGCCAGCCCCTCCTGGCTGGCACTCGGCCTGTAGGACTGTGTTGTACTGTGTTGTCAGGCGGTGCCTCTGAGCTCCCAGGGAGAAAGAAGCAGCCTGGCAGGAGGCAGACTCCTCTGGTGGGATTCCACAGGCTGGGCTGGGGGGACCATGATGGAAGAGTAACTACCTGAGCCTTTGTCTCTTGATCTATTCCTCCCTCCATCAGAGTTCCAGCTGCCCCAGACTCCCCTGGGCTGTAGCTGCCAACCCCTGCACTCAAAACAGATGCGTGTCCATCAGGAGCCAGGCAGTGGAAAGGTTCGGAGCTCAGGCGCTGAGGTCAGTCAGACTTTCATTCATTCCGCATTGAACACTTGTATGTACCGGGGCGAGTGCTGGGTGATGGGCGGACAGCGGGAAACTGTCCTTGCCCTCATGGAGGTTATGCTCTGACAACGACGTAACAGACTCGGGTCCCAATCCCGGCACTGCCACTTGGCCAACTCATTTAGTCTTTCTAAGCCTCAGTTTCTTCATCTGCAAAATGAAGGCAGTGTCTACCCATAGGATTACTGAGGCTTTCGGGGAGACAAGTGATTCGCACAATGCCCAGCACACTAAGAGCTCTCAAAAATATTTATTATTATTATTATTACCAATGCTATTGTTATTAGCAATTAAGTAGAAACTGGGAGCTGCTTTTTTTTTTTAATTGTTTTTGACAGAGAGACAGAGAGAGAGAAGGGGGAGGGCCCAGAGCAGTCTCCATAGTAGCACGTCACTAGCTTTGAATATAGTTTCATTCCACAGGTGGGCACAGGGGCTGCACAGGGCAGGAACCAGATGCATGGGAGGCACACCCGCCATGAGCTGAGGGCCTCCCACATGGGAAGCTCCCCCCAGGAAGAACCAAACTGGGGGCACATCCCAGTTCAGCCTATGGGTCGGCAAAGGTGGGTGTACTCAACCCTCGACCTGAGGCTGCTCAATCTGCTGAGCCATCGTGGCTTCCCTGGGAGCTGCTTTTAAAAGATAAGCGAATCTCCTTTGTCCTTGGGACAAGCCTGTTGCCCTTAAGGTCTGCAGCTGGAGAGGTGGGGGTGGGGAGACATGGGGGACAAACAAAGCAAGTTCCATTTCCCTGAGTGCATTATTAATACCACTGGTCCCTTTCCCCCAGTTCTCTGCTTGTCTCTGTTTTTCATTGTAAAGGGCAGTGCAGTGAGGACATCGGAACATCCACAGCAGCGGGCTTCCCAGCAGAATCCCAGCACCATGTCTCTTTAGCTCCAGGCCTGCTGTCTCCATTGGCCACAGGAGACCAATGTGAACAATGGAGACCCACAGATATGTGTCCATTTCTTCCCAAATCAGAAGAAAAAAGGTACTTTTAGGTTGAAGAAAACTGTTTGAATGTATCACTGCAGTCATTAATTAATTAGAATAGTAAATATTCTGCATGGAGGAAGAGGACCATGAATGTACAATCACCCAGGGCCCAGGGAAGTCAGAACGCCTCCCTGGTCAGCTCTGTGACAATCAGCAAGTCACTTAGGTCTCTGAACCAGGGGCTACGCTCCACTTTCTGGAATGCTGTGGGTGTTAAAGGGACTGAGGTCTGTGGAGCATTCAGCACTGTGTAGGCACTAGTAAGCTCTCAGCAAAAGGGCACTATTTATCTCCCTGTGGGCCCTGCAGGCTAAAATCTTAGGAAACCTGGAGGAGGGTTATGGGACTGGGTACCACAGTAGGGGAACAAGTTACACAACTTTTTTATTGCTTTTTATTGCACAACTGACAGAAGAGAGAACCCCAGGTAAAGGAATAGAAGGAAGGTTCACCGTAAGGCCAGGCTGTGCTAGGGGTCTGCAGAAGACAAGACTGCAGCAGAGTTGTCTCCGAATTCCAAGCACAGGCCCGAGGCCAGTGCTAACTCTGACAAAGTGGAATGAGTGAAAGAGTGATGAGTGCATTGTGGAATGGTTTAAAAATCCTGAGGATATTGGCCCTAAAAGTTGGCTCGACAGAGCCGCAGACACAAATTTCTCTAAAGGCAAAATGAAACTAATATTAAGTGATTGCAGTGTTTAGTATCCACTGTAACAAGTTAGGAAACTGAGGCTCCGAAGGGTGATGTGGTTTCAACAAAACCCAAAGCATGAAAGCAGAGACCTAACTTCCTGCATTTTGCCCCCTGCTCACTGCTGGCGCTTCTGCCCAAGGCAGCCCTGAACCCAGGCTTGCTGGCCCTCCAGCGTCTGCACCAACCCCTGAGATGCCAGGGCTTCCAATACCACCCACTCCACCTCCTCAGGGCCCCCAGCAGGTATTATAGGATCTGACAGCCCCACCAAGGGCCCCGGGAGCCCAGGAGTGTCCAGCCCGGGCAGGAGGCCTCTCAGAATGGGTCTGGAAGGTGGCTGAAGAACAGAACAGGCCTCTCTGTCTTAGAGATCGGCACACCCACTTCCTTAGGCCAAACTGCAGCCACCACCTCCAGGAGTTTCAAACCACAGGAGAGGTTCCAGCCCCACCCCCTCAGCTTTACCTACACCCAGCCCTGCTCAGGAATCCACAGAGACTGACTGGCCAACCCTTGCCTTCTTCTCCTCCTACCTTGGGTGGAGAGGGTGGGGGATCTATAGGTTTGATCAGGAATTTGAGAGAAAACAGAGGGATCCATCCTGCCAGGTCCCAAAGCCAAGACTGGGATGCTGAGGCCAGATGGAGATGGGAAAACAATAGGAGCTGTATGCACGGGGCTTGAAAATTGTCTAGTTTAAATAAACATGCCACTGCTTCCAGGCCGCCTCCAGGGGCCCTTGGATGGCAGCGTGCAAAGTGTACACCTTAATGCATGCACTACTGGCCAGCAGTGGTGCAGCCTAGGTTAGAGAGGTTCCTATTTTGGATTATTTTTCTTCGCTATTAAACATGCAAGGTTGTCCAGAAAAAATCCAGCCATTGTCAATGTAATGAGAACAGTTACATGGCTGGAAAGTATCCAGCCCTCATATATCTAAAAAGAAATACAGTGAACACATGTAATTTGGGGTCTTTATTTTCATCACACATGAGATTTTTTTTCTGAGAGGGTTTATTGGGCAGCTTAAAATCCATTTCAGTTTTCTTTTCTTTTTTTTTAAGCTTCCTTTCTATTTTATTAGAAGGTTGGAAAATAAAGGGAAGTGTTGCATTTTAAATTCCCACAAGCACTTGGAATTAGGAGACTTGGGCTCTCCCTTAACAGTCCACGACTGAGTACATATCTCACTCTCTCGCATCTTGTTTCCCTCCCTTTAAATGACTGGTAATCTCTATTACTGTGAAGTGTCCCTTGAGCGCTAACACTCTGTGACCCTGCATCCCAGGAGCAATGGGATGGGGATCAGTGTGGACATTGTTTCCTCCTCTAGGGGTCCTGGAGAGTCTTGGGGACTGATGTTTAGGGCAAATTACGAGCAATGCTGGAAAATGTTATAAGCTTCAAAAGTGGCTCTTTTGAGGGGTGTGGTGCCCCCTGTCTATGTTTTTTGCTTGTTTGTTTTAAGATTGACTGTATTGTTTTTGAGAGAATGTGAAAGGGGAGGGCCCAGAGTAGTCTCCGTAGTTGTCGTCATTAGTTGTGACATGGTTTCATTCCACACAGGTGGATGTGGGACCATACAGGGTGGGAATGGAACTGGGGACCTCAGCATGGGAGGCAAGAACCTTCACTGCTGAGCCATCCCAATGGTTACTGGTTGTGCTGTAGTTTAGCAAACGGGTTTGCACAGGCCTTAGCTATCCCAGCATCCCTCCTGTTGATAACATTGATCGAATGCTCTCACTTCTACCTCAGACCTTTGCTTCTCACCCCAGGGAGATGCAAGCTCCACAGGGCTGGCTGCCTTCCAGGAGTCAGAGAAGCTGAAGGCCCCTAACTTGGCTCAGAGTGGCTCCACCTCAAGGACACAGCTCCCTTCCGGCCTGAAGCGGGAGTGGCCACAGTCCACAGGGGTGTGATATGGAGAGCTGGAACTGGCCCAGGGGATGAGATACTGATACAAACCAGCTAGCACAGATCCCCCCAGAGACCAGCTTGTCTCTCCAGCCCCGCTCACTTGGCACCGCACTGCCCCCTTCAGACAGCAGGGAGACCAGCAGGGACAAGGTGGGGAATGTCCCATCCCCATGAAGGGGTCCGGGGGAGCCCCTTTCCCTTTTCATCTTACGTTCCATCAGGTACCCATGGTCCTTTGCCGTGTCTTGGTGACCGTTCCTCTGTTCCCTTCCCCCCTGTAACCTTGGGGTGGACACTTAGAGGACATGAGAAAGGTACTTGACTTGCCTAGAGTTGCAGCTCCTTCGTTGATTTCCATGTGGCTGCTGGGGTTCAGGACTCCAGGATTTTGTGTGCCCTCCCCTACCTCTGTGCTCTGGCTAGGACTATCACGTCACCCCTCCCCACCCGTAAGAGGGGCGCCTGGGCATTCAAAAGTTGTGCCTCTGTGGCATGCAGATTGCTTTAAGCTAAAGGCAACGTTAGCCTGTGGCTAAGAAACTACTCCCCCTCCCTTAACTACCTTAAAAAACTTGAACTTGGGGCTTTGCCCATAATGAGAGATTATCAGAGATGACCTGTTTTGACCTACTACAGGGCAAGGCAAACTTCTGTTCACTAAATATCTGCTTTTATCTTCCTGCAACAACACTTTGAAGCTCACAAGGCAGCTTACCTCACCCCTAGCTCAGAATGTCTTTTATACTTGCGTTCCCTTTCTATATCTGAACCTCTTGTGTGTGTGGGGGTCTCTGACTTATGTATGCAGTGTTCCCATACATATGTATTAAAGTTGGTTATTCCATCTTGCTAGTCGGTCTCATGTCTATCTGATTATTAGCCCAGACAAAGAACCTGGAGCGTAGAGGACAGTTTCTTCCTCCCCCACAGGGATGCCCCTTATCTGTTACTCTGGGCTCACGTTCACACTGTTCCATCCACTTAGACACTGTGTCCTACATCCACATTCATCTGTTAGGATCTGGCCACCTCTAAATTCACTACCATTTGTTGACTCTTAACCACGTGCCAAACGTTGACTACATACTCACTTATTCACTCACTCAACAAATATTATACCTACTGAAACCTATACACCAAGCACCATATAATGGTGCCCCCAAGGAGCTATACATAGTCTAGTGAACTTACATTAATTGAGTGTCTACTACATATAGACCATGCACTAAGCACTTTATATGGATTAGCTGACTTAATCTGCCAGAAAAACTGCTTCATTTAAGGAGCACATCTAAATGAACCAGAGAGAAATGAAGGGCCCTGCCCAAGGCAGTTAGACACCCCAGCTAAGAGCTAAGCAGGGGTTCTCGGGTCCCTCTAAATTAGCCCTTGTATTTGACACACCCATTTCCTCCGCCCACCAGGGTACCCAGACCACACAACTGGAGCCTGTCCCTGTGTTCCCTCTGGAGCAGCTAGCCCAGTGAGCTCCCGACTCCCACCCCCGCCTGGGAGCTGCTCCCAACGTGTCTGCTGAACCATCTGAACTAGAGCCCTGGGTTTCTCGCCCTGGCGTTTCATCTCATTGAATCGCAGATCTTCCTCGGGACGGGCTTCCTCTCAAGACCCACCCATCCAGACACCCACTTTACAGATGAAGCAAACACAGGTCCTGAGTGGTTTAAAATCCCTTCCACCTCCTGGCTGGTCGGCTCAGTTCCCGCGTATTCCGTGGGGTGGGACAAGGAAACGACCTGCTTTCTGAGCGCCCGGAGTAGCGAGCTGGTTCTCGGGGCGCTTCTCCGCGCTCGGGCACCTTTACGCACGCCCCCTCCCCATCGCCACACCGCAGACAAGCAGCTCCCACCCGCCAGCGCCGCCTCGTACCTGCTCGGGCGAGTCCCGCGCCGGCTGCGCGGCCGCTCAGCCTCCCGCTGGCGCCACCGCTGCCGCCGGGGCTCTACCCGCCCGGGGACCCCGCCCCCGGCCCGCCCCGCCCGCGCAGGTGATCCCGGTGCCCCGGGGGCGCCCATCTCGGGGCACTGGAGTGGCGGCGCCTCCCCGTGGCGTCCGCGTGCCTGTCCCGGGCCGGGGCCTTTTGGGGATTCCAGTTCTGACACCGCGGGGTGCTTAGGACCCCATCTTCCAGGTCAGTCTACTCCGAGGGCAGAGGGAGACGAAGGGGCCGTGCCAACACGCCCGGCTGGGCGTGAGCTGCGGCGCTGTGGGTACGGTAGGTGTCTTTACAGTGGGATCCCGCTAATCGGATTAAGCGGTTTGGGAGCAGGTTGGAGTTTAGACTATCCCAAGGTGTCACACTAGGTTTGACAGCTGGCCTTTGTCAAGAACTCCCACCCTGCAGAATCAGGGACCTATCCTCCATCAGACGGGTTTACCCGCATCCCCACAGCCCAGAACCCTATCCCCAGCACACAATGAGGCCCTCAGTCAATATTTACAGAAACAAGGAAGACATTTTAGAGAGGGGAAATGTAATCCCGTTTCCCGTTACAAACAGGGAAACTGAGGCCCAGGAAGCAGAAGTGAGTTAGCCAACATCACACAGCGTGTGAGTGACAGAATCAGGACAGCCAGGTTTCCCCATTCGGTTTTCAAATTACTTCCATAAAGTGATTGGTCATGGGCTTAGTGTGCTTTGCCACAGGGCTCCTGGGAGGTGCTGTCACTTCTTCCCGAGCTGAGAACTGAGACCGTCCCCTGTGGTTTCATAGGAAACTCCAAAGCAGTCTTATTAATAAGGATTGCGTAGGAAGTATAATTTTGTTATTCTCCTTCACCAAAGACATGAGGCACCACCATTGGCTTCAGAGAGCTGCCCTGTGGTGGGTTAGACAGGCCTGTCCACAAAGCAGGGGACATGCAGGAGCAGACACTGCTCTGGCCCTGGCATCTGGGGCCACTTCCAACAGCTCCCAGAAGCTCTTGCTGGGTTGTGCACGGAGTCAAGGGCTTGGCTCTCAGATGACCTCAGGTTTCAATTGTGACTCCACTACTTACTAACTGCAAGACAGGAGCAGTTTGTTTTTTTAAAGATTTATTTTATTTTATTGTTTTTGACAGAGAGAGAGATACAGAGACAGAGAGAAGGGGGAGGGCCCAGAACAGTCTCCATAGTTGCACATCATTGGTTTTTTCCACATAGTTTCATTCCACAGGTGGGTGCGGGGCTGCACAGGGCAGAAACTGGGCCAGGGTCTCACCCAGGTGAGAACCGTACTGGGGGAACTCCCCAGTTCAGCATATGGGTCCGCACGGGCCGGGGCCAGGATTCGATCCTCAGTCCCTGGGGCTACAAAGTGAGCGCTTAACCCACTGAGCCATCCCGGCTTTCTTTTTTTTTTTTTAAGTGTTAAATTTATTGGGGCGACATTGGTTAGTAAAAATTATACAGGTTCCAGGCATACAATTCTACATTCCATCGTCCATGGTCAGTTCTCTAGGAGCAGTGGTTTTTTTCACCCTGAGACTCAGTTTCTTACCTCTGTATTTTCACATTGAGAATTACAAGTGAGATAATGCTTGCAAAATGCTGGATAAAGTAGAGAATTATTAGACTAGTGGTAGGAGCTGGGGAGGGAGACATGATGATGCAAGGGCGGCCTTGATTGGCATCTCTTGTTGCAGGAAGTGACACCTGACGGAGGATATCAGATGCTCAGACAACTCTTTACAACACATTGTATACCATAAACTTACATAATGTTACATGCCAAATTTATTCAATTAAAAAAAACCAAAAAACACCATGTGGCAGTTTGGTTACTGGTGAGTCAGTTCATTCCTCCAGCAGTGGAAGCTTCCACAACCAGAAGCACTGGTCCCACTTCTGAGCTGGATGCAAGTCAGGATGCTTCAGGTCTCTCCTGGACTGGATATCCGGAGTCTAAACCCAGGGAGGGGAAGTGGGCCCACTGGGTCACACACAGGTACAGGCAGAGGTCTCCTAGCTCCCAGTCCAGAACCAGCCTGACCCACTGGCCTTAATTTATTCTTCTGGCAAACCAGGAACAGGTCATCTAAGGTACCACTTCAGGCAAAGGGACCAACATGATTAAATGATGTAAAAACTAGAAATGACCATAATTCCAAGTGATGGAGAATGGCCACGCCAGTTGTGTTCCATGATTGAGGCTCCAGACATACAAATATGCAGGCGTCTCCAGCTTGTGGAGATTGTGTGTGTAAGATGTTGTGAATTAAAATAAGAAATATGTATTTTGGTCTTCATCCACGGTTCCTGGCTCACAGCTCCCAAAACCTTTGTATCCTAAGTGATTAGAGCAAGAGGGCCATCTTTTGTTAGAATATTTGGTTTTTGTCCTCAGTTCCTAAAATAGCTTCAGAGTGATAAAGGCAAAATTGATATCTTCTGTTATTCATAACAAACCCATTTCAACCACCTGTGTTTGTTAATGAGGTTATTCTGAGGATGCCTCTAGTTAACCTAAAGATGGAAGCTGATTGTCAGCCAAGTGCTTAGGGTTGGACTTTCAGTGTCTCCCTCTCCCCCCACCCTCCACACACACACACACATCCAGGGCCTGGAGGCTGAATCAACCACCAATGGCCAATGATTTAATCCACATGCCTATACATATAATGAAGCCTCCACGAAAAAATGAAAATGACCAGGGTTCAGAGAGCTTCCAGGTTAAATGTGTCCACATGCCAGGAGGGACAAACTCCACAGGGACAGAAACTTGTGTGTTTGTTCAGGACCCGTCTGGATCTCACCCTATGTATCTCTGCATCTGGCTGTTCATTCCTGTCTTTTAATATCTGTTGTAATAAACTGGCAATCTAGTAAGTAAACTGAGTTCTGAGCTGCTCTAGCAAATTGATCAAACCTGGTTGGGGGGGTGGGGTGGTCATGGAACCTCTGATTTATACCGGGTCATCAGAACCACAGGTAACAAGCTGGTCTTTTTTTTTTTTTTAATATTTATTTATTTATTTTGACAGAGAGAGAGATGCAGAGACAGAGACAGAGAACTGAACTGGGGGAGCTCCCAGTTCAGCACATGGGTCCGCATGGGCCGAGGCCGGGATTAGATCCTCGGTCCCCAGCGCTGCAAAGTGAGCGCTTAACCCACTGAGCCATCCCGGCTTCCCACAAGCTGGTCTTTTGACTGGCATCTGAAGGGGGTGGTCAGTCTTGTGGGACAGAGCCCTTAAACCATGGGATCTGGTCTTCAGGTCGTGTCAGAATTGAGTTAAACTGTAGGACACCCAGCTGGTACCAGAGAATGTCTTGGTGTGGGAAGCCCCCAGCCCCTTCTAACATTTGGTGACCAGAAGTGTCAGAGGTAAAGCAAGGGATGGGAGTAGAGGAGACACAAGAGTGTATTTTTCCATAAGAGTGTACAAACAGAAAGTGGAAATGGCACACACAAACCCTAACAATTATGTAAAATGTATGCCTACATACTGATTAAGATGTGAAGGGAATATGGTAGAATATAAATAAAGCATGGCGATTTTCCATGTTGGTTTTTTTTTTTGGTAAAGATGATAATGTTTCTATAAAATAGTTTCATAAGTCAGTGAAAATTGCTTATAAAATTACCCAACAAACCACCCCTGTTTCAAATGTACCATATGGACCCTGAAATGCTGGGGGATTTAAAAATAAAACACACACACCCCTGCGTTTTCCACGGAGAAAATGCTCAGCTGCACTGAGTTAGCTGAGGGCACTGCTGGCAGCCAGCCTTTCCGCACCTGGGCTCTTATCTCCTGGCCAGCGATGTGCAGTCTCTCACTTCTCCCCTCAAAGCCTTCATCTGCTGTTTATGGCTTTTGAGATGGTTGCTGGGGAAACCAGACAAATGTCATGAAGGAGTAGAATGCAATTTCAGAGGAGAGATGAAGCATAGACAATCATGAATCCAGAGAAAAACAAGTCCACACTGATTAATCCAGTCAAAAAACAAAAGAAACAAATACCTAGGCCAATTGATTTTGAAATCAATTCCTTGCCTCTCAGCCAAGGCAGAGAGAGAGCAAGCAAAGGCCAGAAGACTCAGAACTCAGGGCTCTTAATTACCTGCAGCGCTCACAGCACAATTTTTTCAAGTGGCTCTTCTCCAGATAAAGTGTGCTGTGTGGTACCCAGAAATGAAATCCAAAGGATGCAGGCACCCTTTCCTGTGAGCCATTGTCCTGCATTTGAGCTAATTCCCATGTCACCTCTGGGAACATCTGGGCCATAGGAAGATAGGAGAGTGAAGGAGGCTGTCTGTAACCCCAGCAAACCACCTGATCTCCCTGGGCCTCTGTTTTCTCATCTGTGGCAGGTGGGACTTTTTGGCCTCTGAGGCCTCTTCCAGCTCCATGGGAAGTTTGATAGATATGACTGCGCCTTCTAACAGCCAGACCAGGTGATTGATTACCCAGCAACTTCCTCATTTTTATGCTACATTTTTAGGAACCCTTTGATTCCGTTTTGTATGAGCACAAATCATTTGCAGGTAGTGACAAGGGAAAAACTCCTGTTCCCAGAATGAAATGAGGTTGTACCGTATTTTCCGGTGTATAAGACGACCAGACGTATAAGACGACCCCCTAATTTTACAGTTAAAACATAGGTTTAGGCCTATATTCGCTGTATAAGACTACAGCCTCGGGGGGTAGTCTTATACAGCGAATATAGGCCTAAACCTATGTTTTAACTGTAAAATTAGGGGGTTGTCTTATACGCCCAGTCGTCTTATACGCCGGAAAATACGGTAAATTAAGTTACAGCCTCTGGCCATCAGCAGAAGCTGCTTTTCCTCACCTTGGCAAAGAAATGGTGTTTTCCCCTAGGATTCTAGGAGCACTTCTAGGCAGCAGTTAGCCTGTTTGCAGCTATCTCAGCTGCTGAATTCCCTCTCCCCTGGTACCGTCTAGGTCCATCCTCAGATCAGCACCCCCGGAAACCCAGAGTAAGGGTGTAAAGCACACAAAGAAGATGCAACTCAACAGCTACTCCATTTACTTGCTGTGTGACCTCAGGTAGATCTCCTAAGCTCTCTGGGCTTTCATTTACTCTTCAGTGATTCATTCATTCATTCATTCATTTAACCACTATTTTTTGAGTGCCTGCTATGTTCCAGCAGCGAAAAAAAGAGACAACCCTGCCTGATGAAACTTACATTCTGATGTTGGGGGAACATAATAAAAATAAATAAGTCAACGATATGGCACATTGGTCGGTGGTAAGTACTCTGGAGAAAAATAATGGGAAGTAGAATAGTGATATCTGCTCACTGTCTACCTTTAAGGGTTGTAATGAGAGCTGAATTGAATTAATGCTCATAAAATTACTTCCTCAAACAGTAATGGGCTGTGCAAATATAAAGAGTAATTACAATACTGTGGATGGGCATTTTGTTAAAGAAGCATTTACAGAGGCTCTAAAGGCCATGAGCGTGTGACCCAGGGATGGAGAACTCAAGCCAGTTTGAATCATGGCCTGGGGCTGGAAGAGAACTTGAACATCCTCTAGCCCCAGGGGTCACAGTCCTGGCTGTTTCTTAGAATCACTTGGGTGCTTGAAAATCTTCTAAGTTTCAATTCACTGCAGTCTCTGGAATCAGAGCTTCTGAGGGTGGGGCCAGACATTCACCTTTTTTTGTTTTTATTTTTTCAAGCTGCCCAGGTGACATTAATGTGGGACCAGGGTCAGAGCCTCATCTAGCTAGAGAGAGGAAGTGATGTGCCCAGGGCTGGCAGCCAGGCCTGACATCTCTCGCAGGCACAGTGTCACTGCAGATCACTCAGTTACCTCATTTCTCTCAGTACTGGGAGCCCCCACAGGGATGTGAGGGCATCTCGCCTCTAATCCCACTTGCAGCTGCAGGCTGGGGTGTCACTCACATGAGGGCTAGGAAACTGTGTGTCTTCTAAGTGATGCTCAGCTGTTAATCATTCCAAATTTAATTTCTGTTATGGGCTGACTTGTGTCTCTCCTCCCCTCTCCCGTCAATTCGTATGTTGAGGTCCTAACCCTAATACCTCAAATATGACCAGATTTGGAGGTAGGGCCTTTACAGAGGTCATTAAAGTAAAGTGAGGTCCTATGGGTAGGCCCTAATCCAATGTGATGGGTGTCCCTCTAAGATGAGATTAGGTTTTTGTTTCCTTTGCCTAGCCATTCCTTCCAGTGCTTCTCCGACAAGCCCTAATTCATTTTGTTCTTCCCAGCTTCTTGAGTTGATGTGTTGTTTATTTAGACTCAGGTTATTAAAGGACTCTTTTTTTGGTTTCTATTATACTTAAGGCTACTATGCATTGTCCTCCGAATACCACCATGGCTATTTCCCATAGGTCTAAATAGGAAGCACTCTCCTTCTTTATTTCCCAAAACAGTGTTGTCTTCCTCTTTCACTAAAGAGATAACCAAAAGGGTAGTTTTGGATTTCCAAATGGTTAGGTTTATTTTTCTACCCTTTTATGGGTAATTTCTAATTTTATTACATTATGGTCAACGAATGTGGCATATAGGTGCTATAGACTGAATGCTTGTGCCACCTCTCTCCCCACCCCCAAATTCCTATATGGAAATCTAATCCTTAATGTAATAGCATTTGGAGGCAGAGGGGTCCTGTCCTTGTAAAAGAGACTCTAGATTGCTCCTAGTCCCTTCCACAACATGAAGACACTGAAAAAACAGCCGGCTACGAACCAGGCTCCCACCAGACACTGACTTTGCAGGTGCCCTGATCTTGGACTTATAGCCTCCAGAACGTGAGAAATACGTGGGCTTTCTGCTTTCTGAAATGTGTTGAAAACTTCCTTACAGCATAATCCTTGATGATTTTTAGTGATGTTCAGTATGTGCATGAAAAAAATGTGTAATAGTGCTTGGTACAGAGTTATACATAAAGATACACATGTAATCTGTTATATATAATTGATCACATCATTATGTATCATACTGTTTTGATAATTATGTACCATAGTATATGATGTATGTTTTATGTAATACCGTATATATGCTGTATCTATTACATGTAATATATAATTAAACTGTTTAGTTTTTATTTAAGTTGTTACTCTCTGTATTTGATTTTTGTCTACCTGATCTCTGAAGTCAAGCTGTTGGAAGCATTGGTTCCTACTGGGGGCCTGGAGGGAGACTCTGTTCTTGCTTCTCTCCCAGCTGCTGCTGGTTGCTGACAGTTCTTGGCATTTCTCTGCTTGTCAAACATCATTCCAATCTCTTTCTGTCTCATGGCATTCACTCTCTTTGTGTGTGTCCATGTTCAAATTTCCCTCTTTTATAAGAACACGACTCAGATTGGATCCAGGGCCCACCTTCATCCAGCACAACTTCATATTAACTTAATTACATCGGCAAAGACCTTATTTCCAAATACGGTCACTACACAGGTTCCAGGTGGACATGAATTTTTGGGGGACACTATTCAACCCATTACAGAGGTGAACAGACATTTCTCCAAAGATATATAGCTTTTAAGTACATGAAAAAAATGTTTAACATAAGTTATCAGGGAAATGCAAATCAAAACCACAGTGAGCTATCACTTCACACCCACTGAGATGGCTACAATCAGAAAACCAGACACACTGAGTGCCGGTGAGGATGTGGCAAAATCAGAACCCTCACATACTACTGGTGTGAATATAAAACGGTGCAGCTGCTATGGAAAGCAGTCTGGCAGTTCCTTAAAAACTTAAACATAGTTACCACATGACCCAGCAATTCTACTTCTAGGTACATATATAAGAGAATTGAAAACATATGTCTACACAAAAACTTATGTATGCTGTTCATGGCAGTATTACAGATAATAGCCAAACAGTGGGAACATCCCAAATCTATCAACAGATGAAGAAATAAACAAAATGGAACATTTTTACCCACAAACAGGAATGAAAAATTAATTCTATGACATGAATGAACCTTGAAAACATGCTAAGTGAAAGAAGCCAGACACAAAAGGCCACATATTCTATGATTCCATTTATCAGAAATATCCAGAATAGGTACATCTATAAGACAAGTAAATTAGTGGTTGCCAAGAGCTGGGAAGGAGACAAGAATAGGGAGTGATTACTTATGGGAACAGGGTTTACTTTTGAAGTAATAAAAATGTCCTGGAATTAGATACTGAGGATGGTTTTGCAATTTATTTTTTAATTTTTTTTATTTTTATTGTTTTGACAGAGAGAGAGAGAGAGAGAGAGAGAGAGAGAGAGAGAGAGAGAGAGAGAAAGGGGGAGGGCCCAGAACAGTCTCCATAGTTGCACATCATTGGTTTTTCCACATAGTTTCATTCCACAGGTGGGCGCGGGGCTGCACTGGGCAGGAACTGGGCCGGGGTCTCACCCCAGTGAGAACTGCACTCCCCAGTTCAGCATATGGGTCTGCACAGGCCGGGGCCGGGATTTGATCCTCGGTCCCCAGGGTTGCAAAGTGAGCGCTTAACCCGCTGAGCCATCCCAGCTTCCCTGGTTTTGCAATCTCGTGAGTAAAAATTTACAATGAGAAAAAAGAATGGAAGGATACAGTATGAGAGTAAAATCTTATAAAGTCAGAAAATCTCAAAACAAGTTGTCATATTATTACGTTCTCTGGATCTTTAAGTTTCTAAATAGGTGTAATACCATGAAACCACACTAGAAAGTGGCTCACCCCATCAAAAACTTAGAGCAATGATAAAAGAATGTTCTTCATGGATTCTGATTGTGTACTATGTGTCTCAGTGTAACACAGAAGACTGTGATACTGGTGTTGGCTGCCACTCGTCATCAAGATCCTATGGAAGTTCTGTGGTAAATAGCACGGAAGATGCATCAGGAACCTCTATACCACAAATTGTTATATTTTGGGTACATTTATAAGACTCACTTAAAATTTACTCTTATCTTGCCTGGAATCAAAGTTGGATGGTGAAAAACGAAGACCAGATTAAAAAAAAAAACACAACAGTGCTTATTTGCTAGAGTGATGAAATTAGACTATATGTGGAAGTATACGATAATAGCCATTGTGTTTTGTCTGCCCCACTCTAGTTCTCCTCTCTGGGGTAAAGGATTGACCCAGCTGGCCACAGGAATGAGCATGTGACCCAGTTTGGCCAATCAGAATCCTCCGCTAGGATGGACCTCTAGAAAGCTGCTCTCCTTCCATGTTCTCTACTATGAGGGAAGGAGGCAGACACTTAAAGAGAGGTAGAAATAATGAGAACTGAGAGATGAAGGGACAGTTCTCATCCTATATGTTTCTAAACTCTTTTTTTTTTTTTTTTTTTTTTTATCTTTTCACATTTATAGAGAGAAATTATCTTTTTGTCTTCAGTGCATAGTTATTTCTATTTTACTTTTTGACAGATAGAGAGAGAGACAGAGACAGAGACAGTTAGAGAACCGAACTGTGGGAACTCCCCAGTTCAGCACGTGGGTCCTGCCTGGGCCGGAGCCGGGATTC
>PVKE010002342.1:13568-84375 GCA_004027555.1 Craseonycteris thonglongyai | reverse complement strand
GCATGTACGGAATGCTGCTATCAAAAGTTGGGTCTGGAAATTTATTTTCTTCATGAGCCTATATCTCGAAAACTTAATAAGTGATTTAAAAAATAAAAAATAGTTTTGAACATATATTTTACTTATCTACCCATACCTCGCTGGAATGCACCTTATACTGAAACACAGTGTATAAACATAGTATGCATTTCACACCCCTGCTTCCCCCTTAGACTATGCCTATGACAACAAGTCGATCACGACACACTTTTAAGATAAAAAGTAGATCTTATATACAGAAAAGTTGGCCATCCCTGCTCTAAAGGGTAATAAACCTCTCATGTTACAAATGAGGAAACTGAGGCACAAAGAGTGGAAAAATGGTTGACCTAAAATCACTAAGCTCATGCAAGACAGGTTTTCCAAATTCCAGTTTCCTGCTCTATCACAGCTTACCTGCTCTATTTTAAGTAACTCTAGTAAACAGTATAAAATTAGAGTAGTATATGAACTCAACACTTCTGAATTTATAAATAAGTGAGTCACAGGGAAAAGGGAAACAATTGCTTTGTGCAGATTAAGGTGCTTTTTGTTTCTCAGGACTGGGAAAGCTGAGCAACAATCTACCGGAATAAAATGAGGTAGATTTCGAGAAGGAGCATTCCCTGAGCTGCAGAAACCTCTAAGGAAGGTGGTTAATCCAGTCAGGAGCTCCTCAGAAATGTAAATTGCCCACTTGAAATAAGAAGGCACCTATTGTTCAGCCTTGATTACCTCTGCAGGCCTACAGGCAAGGAAAAAAAAAAAATCCTTCAAGGGGAAGGGAGGAAGCAAACTGCACACATATCGGAAAAATAAAAACAAAGCCAAACTCCAAACAGGTATTATAGAGAAAAATCTATTTATGATTCTGCAATCTTTATAACATCACTGTGTTCCTTTTTGTTGTCCCCTATTTTCTAATAGATGTTGATAAAGCTGAAATTTTTAATTTGTCCTGTGCAGCCCCAACTCACCAACAAATACACAGAGTGAGAACAATTTAAATGTCATTAGTAATATAAAATATTTTATACCAAGAGCATATACTTACAATAGTGCAAATAACAGCTTTCACTTTTTCCTTCTTTTAGACAAGCTTATATTTTTTGTTCCTATCTTGCTTTTTTTGCAAGTTCTATTCTTTTGTCTTGAAGGAATGCATGCTGATTTTTATTTTATTTCTACGGTAACTTTTTTTGGGGCAAGAAAATATTTAACACAAAAAATGTATTAAAACTTTCAAAGTCTGAGTTCAGAACATAATGAATCCTTCAGGAGAAAATAAACAAGGTGCCATCTTTTCCTAAAATAATTCTCGTCTAACCTGTTTACCAGCTGAGAAATAAAAGATGTAGCTATTTAAACTTGAAACTTTTTTTTCATTTCTTTATCCCATCTCTTTTTCATCTTTATAAACAGAAGAGAGTCTATAATTACTATACTAACAAAGAATACAGCTGAACTATACACAGGTTAAATCATTCTAAATAAAGTAGAGAATAATAAATAATAGAATAGTCAAAGGAGCTAGCATAATAAACATACAAAGAGCAACACATCCTACAATATAAGATGTCTCCCATTTCTAAGTTTTTTAAACTTTCTGCGTGTAAGAAGAGTACTGGTACCTTAAAAGACACAAGCTAACATTCTATTTTCATAGAAACTATAGAGATTAATAGGTGAGCCTCTTAGCTAAATTTAAAATCCTTATTAATTACAATAGCAACAGTAATGATAATGGTGGAAGCAATGGTGGTTGTAATCGTATTATCAAAAATCACGATTCATCAAATAGTTACAATGTGTCAGGTACTATGCTAACTGCCATAAGCACATTATCTCATTTAATCCTTATAAAAATATGGTTGGATGATTAGTATCCCCACTTTATAGATGAATACGAGATAGGGCTGGGCAGAGCCTCCAAGAAAAATCACTAACCACCAGCAGAAGACAAGAGATCAGTCAATCAAACTGGGATAAGGACGCTAGCCAGAACTGGCCAAGACCAAGATTCACCTCCAAGCAACCTCCACCCATATTACACCAACAGTGTATATGATACATCTCCACGCTAAATGGCACACTCACCAGCTCCTTATCTCCAGAGGGGACCATATAAGGACAAAAAAGAGTTGTATTTCTCCCTAAATTCTTGATAATAGGAAAATCCCACCCATTTCTCAAAATTAATAGAATACTCCTTCCCTTCATTTCTATGTAAAATACCAACCAAATAAAAATAGAGCCATACCTCAAATCGAGGGTTTCTTTCACTCTGCAACCATTGCTCTGCCTAGGGAATAGTTTTTATTCAGTAAACAACTTTTGCTTTATTTCCTGGTTCACACTTGAATTCTTTCCTGCATAAAGCCAAGGACCCTCCTTCCTTCAACAAATATACAGGTATGTTTTTGATTAATGGTGGGCTACCTTCTGCTGGAGCATTTCTAGTATTAGAAAGTTTATTACCTGATAAGGCAACCCTTTCTATTTTAAAACAGTTATAACCAAACACTTTTTCTCCATAGGAGATCAGACTGGTTTCAGGAAACCTCCAGTCGTTCACCTTAGTTCTAGCTCATGGAAACAAATAAGTCCAACATTTCTTACAAGTGACAACTCTTCAGATCTTCCAAGACTGCCATCATGATGTCATTTGGATAAACAAATCTGATTTGCTGTCACTGCAACTAGACCTATCACCAAAACTGGACTAACCAATTTAGTCCTTACTTGAAAACTCAGTTTGGAGCCCAAATTCTGAAACAAAACGAGTTCCTAACAAGAAAAACTATAGAGGGGGAAACCGGGTTGGCTCAGCAGGATAAACACTCGCTTTGCAGCCACGGACCAAGGATCGAATCCTGGCCACGGCCCATGCGGATTCACATGCTGAACTGGGGTGTGCTTTCCATCTGAGAGGCCCCCCCCCCCCGGTTTAGTTCTCATCCTCCCCCACTCCCGGTTCAATCCCTGGCTCAAGGGGGTGTGCCTCCCATGGGCGAGGCTCCCAGCCCAGTTCTGGCCCTGTGTGGCCCCTGCCCACCTGTGTGAAAGGAAACCATGTTGAAAACTGATGATGTACAACTATGAAGACTGCTCTTGGCCCTCTCCCTTCTCTCTGTCTGTCAAAAACAATAAAATATAAATCTTAAAAAAGAAAAACTATAGAGAATGTTGCAGCTCTTATGCTGTATCACAGCCAATGTTCTTAACACTGGCCTCTTTCCAGTTTATGGGTCTGGTCCCTATGACAAATCCCCTGCCTTAATTTTGTTCTACCCTGAATTCTTGAGTGATTTCTATTAAGAAATGTAAGGCATTCACAAACTCTTCATAGTAAATAATTTAAGATATCACTCTTATACCCTTTAAATAGTGTCTTGCTAGCAATGCTCATTGTATTTTAAAAGACTTAGAACTGAAGGTACAAATAACTAGCGTTTATTAATGATTACTGAACAGGTATTATTCTAAGCACATTACTTATATTTATTTACTCATTTATTGATCTTGGCAATAATCCTATGAGATGCGTACTGTTATTATTATCATTTTAATAATGAAGAAACATAAAGAAGTTGGCTAATTTGCCTAAAGTTAGAGTTTGTGGTAACTGGAATGCAAATCAAGAAAATCTGCCTTTAGAACTTTTAATATTTATATTCGAATATGCTGCCTTCCAGTAGACTTGGGACCTGGGAATTGTTTCCTATAGTTTGGCATGTTTCAGCATTTTTCCAGAGAAATAAAGCTCTTAGGTAGCATAGTGCTTTTTGTGGGCCATACCACTTCCTTTTCTGTGAATTGCATCTTTCTGCTTATAAGGGAGGTCATAGGATGGGCTGGGAGCAAGTAGACTTTGACTGAGCTTTGACAAATCAGGAATGCAGGCTGACCAACAAAAGATTCAGTAGAAACTAGGCCTCATGAGAAGTAGACAAGGGGGGATGCCACCACGTCTAGTGGTATTAAAAATACAGTTTATAATACACTTGTATACTACTGCCATATTCAGCTATGCTCTGAAATGATAATCCATTGGTCGTCTATATCTATATTCGGTTTAATCTGTATATTTTTAAATCTATTTTCGTCAGTGATAGTCAGGAGATTGGGTCTGCTTTGCAAACTTGTTGTTCTGGATCTGAAAATACAAAAAAGCAGTTTGGCTTGGAATGGAGCCCACTTGAGTTCTATAGCCATGTTCCAAGCCCACACTAGAGTTAGTGTTGTTATACAAACTAGAGACATTTAACTTTATGGTCTTTCTTATCTAAATTATGAGGACAGAGTATAAGAAGATAAATTCTGCCTTTCATATGCAACACAGTTAAGGAAACTGAAAAGAAAAGTGACATTTTATAGGGATTTTTCTATTATTTACTATAGATCGAAAAAAATGGAAGGTTGAAAAATAAGACTACTTTTAAGATATCTCACCTTCTGTTCAAGTGCAATTTTGCATCACACTCAATTGCCACAAATTATAATAATTATCTGAATAATTAGAACTCAAAGAAAGAACTTTATCTATTTTGATCAAAGTAATTATAACTGAATGAGTGGTTCAGTAATCTCAAGAGAAAATTTATAGTGAGCTATCCAACATACAGGCAATTTTAACATAAACCATTCTCTCAACTGAGCAGTTGAAATACTTATTTTAGAATGGAATGAATCTTCCAGATCTTGGCTCTTTCTTTCTTGGCTCCCTCCTAACTATTTACAGCCTTTTGTTGGTTGCTTCTTCCTCTTTCACATCATTTCCTCCACTCTCACTAAATGCCCAGACCCTAAAATACAAATCTTTCATATATATCACATTTCATTTTGCAAGCTAGACTACAAAATCGGGCTTTTTTTTTTTTTTCTGATTTCAAAAACCACTAATCAGTTATTTTTCTGTCCCTGGATCCCAATGCTATGATAAGAAAAGACAAAAAACCCTTATTCTCCCATTATCTTTTTAAAGCAAAACATGCCTAATTACCACACATATACACACCCTAAATTCCACAATCTTTTTAAGTTTCTAACAGATAATTTCTGTTTTGAAACAATACAAATATATCTTCACTTTGGAAAGAGATAGGAACACTTTACTTATATTCATCTTTGCTGTTGGTGAACAGATTAAAGTATACTGAGAATTCGAGAACACTCTCCATCCTTGTCATGTGATAATTCCATGTGGTCCCGGAAGAGTTACATTTTCTCCACACACATCTGTGTTGTAGCTCTGGCTACATATGTTCTTATAATATTTTTTCATTCAATATGTCATTCTTCTAAATAGTTTCTTACAGCCTATCAGCACCTCTCCACAAATTTTAGCAGCCCAGAGCCCACAAAATAGCCCTAAGCATCTCTGCAATGCAGGGTCCAGCAGAAGTAATAGCCCTTTTTTATGAGCTGGTAAACTTAAAAAGGGACATTACTTTTGCTGGACCCTGTATATCAGGGGTGTCAAACTCAATTAAAACACGGGCCATTTGGTGCAACAGGCAAGATTCATGCGGGCCACATCACATTTACAAACATCGCCAGAACTGAATTAGTGCATTTATACACGCCCCCAGGGCCCCAGGAAAGGCACTGGGCCACGTGTATACTCGTCTTCAGTAGTTAAAGGGTTAACAAGGGAATTGTGTGTATGGTATTGCCTCGATTTCCCCTAAGCGCTATTTTTTTCATAACAATTTTTTTCTATTTTCATTTTATTTCAGAGCATTGTGGGCCACACAAAATTACCTGGGGGGGGGGCCGCATGCGGCCCTGGGCCACCAGTTTGACACCCCTGCTGTATATGAAGACTTATTGGTTATCATTTTACCTTCTGGGAAACACAGACTATAACACATTTTCTGTGGGAAAGATTTAGGTTCATGAAAACCTGTGGAGATCAATCCACCAGCTCCTATGGGAGAAGGCACACAGTAGTGGAAAGTATCAATATTCACCTCCTTATTTTCTCCCTTCTCTGGTGTATGCAACCTTATTTGGAAATGGAATCTCTTCTATTCATAATCCAGAAACAGTTTTTTGTCCCTTTTTCAAATAGAGAGGAGTGCTGGAGGTACTAACTGGGACTACAGAAAGGAGGCACTTTTACTAATTTGTGCAAAGGCTCCAATGGGCCAGCGCTCACTCTCAAAAAAGACCCATATCTGCCTCCTCCACTGCCAGATCCTCAGCATTTTGAATACATCACAGCAACTTCATAATTATTTGGGGAACAAAGGGAAAGAAAGGAAAGAAAGAATTCTTTATGTGAAGTACCAATATGTACAAAACTCAAGCAGAGAATTTGAGATAAGTGTACCTTTCTTGGGTTTTAGAATGTGCACTGTTGGGACTGGAAAGTCAGAGAGAAAAATGAAAATCATATGTGGTCTTTGTGTTTTTTATTCCTACATCAAAATAAAAATCATAGCAAACACAAGTTATATTGAGGTAAATTAATCTTAAACCTAATTTGTGTCACCCAGTCTAGCCAAATGCTTTTTACTCCAAGAATATGTAAGACTTCATGATTATAAAATAAAGAGCATTTTAATGTAGCAAACTATCATAACCTTATAAGACTGCAATACATTTCATCAAAGGTATGACTATACTTTCCACCTGTAATGCAATACTAGAAGAAGTAGTATCATTTTTAGGTTGGAGAGGAGAATAAAACTGCAAATCTATACCTACTATATTAGTTTCCTGTGCTATTGTAACAAATTACCAACAAACTTGGTGGTTTAAACTGGAAATTTATTATCTCATAGTTCTGGAGGCCAGAAGTCAAAATTAAGGTGTCAATGGGCTACACTGTCTCTGGAGGCTCTGGGAAGAATCCATTCCTGGGAAGCCCGGATGGCTCAGCCGATTAAGAACTCACTTTGCAGCCCTGGGGACTGAGGATCTAGTCCCTGCCCCAACCCACGCAGATAGGTATGCTGAACTGGGGTGTGTTTTTCATGCGGGAGACCCCCCGTTCGGTTCTCACTCCCTGGTTCAGCCCCTGATTCGAGAGGGCGTGTCTCTCATGCCAGAGGCCCCCAGCCCAGTTCCCGCCCTGCATGGCCCCCGCCCACTTGAGTGGAATGAAACCATATAGAAAACTGATGACATACAACTATGGAGACTGCTCTGGGTCCTCCCCCTTCTCTTTGTCTCTTTCTGTCTCTGTTAAAAACAATAAAATAAATCATAAGAAAGAAAGAGAAAGAAAGAAAGAAAGGAAGAAAGGAAGAAAGGAAGAAAGGAAGAAAGAAAGGAAGGAAAGAATCCATTCCTTGCTTCTTTCAGCTCTGGTGGTAGGTTACCTTACTACTGCATCTTCCTCTGCTCTGCCTTCGTATTGCTGGTCCTCAATCTGCCCGCATATCTTGCCTTCTGCCTGTTTAATTTCCTACTGACTCTCTTACGTAAATATGTGATTGCATTTAGGACCACTGAATAATTTAGGGTAAGCTCTTCTTCTCAAAATCCTTAATTTGATCACATATTTTGCCACATAAGATAATCAAGGATCCAGGGAAGTAAATCAGTGTTTGAGGGTGCCAATTTTTCTGCCTATATTTTATTGCTATTATATTATCGGGATAAATATTTACATTCTTTTTAGTCTTCATGATCCTTTAAATAGATTACAGTCATTTTAGGAACTGTCTTGAAACAGGAAAGATTACTTACCTAAGACTCCAGAATTTTTTATTCAGAATCTGAGTACTAATTTGTTTACAATGCGTAAAGAATGTTTCATTTGCATATAATAATCCCTTACACACCTTCTGAACTAGATAATTTTCTACAATTCTAAAATATTTTTATAGGTATTATGATAATACCTATTGTTACATAGTTATTTTTGAGCTGATGGTGCCAAAATACTAGGCAAATACACTTATGACAAGTCAGCCCTTGCTGTTTTGTCAAATTCAGCTTACATCTTGGAAAACTTCAATGAGCTGAACCAATTGGCACTTTGCTACTGCCCAAATTATATGTTCAATTACAATTTTATCAAATAATAGTGGTGGTAAAATCTACTCACTATAATGACAACTATAGTGTAATGCTTTAAAATGTTTAGAATAAAGTTAAGTGAGAGGTTAGAGATTACATGAAAGGAGAAGTATTAGCCATCCACACAGATTTTAAAGGGGCTAATAATATAATACTTACATATCTTTACACCCTAAGAGGTTATTGTTTGTTGTTTTTAGTGCACTGAGAGTTGAATACGTTCCTGAATACTGATTTAGGCTAGCTAAGCTCACCAGAGGCTGACTCATGAAGCAATATGTTTATTAATTATGTGGAGTATGTATTTTTCAATGACAATGGACACAGGTCTGCCTATTATTCAGGAAAACAGATATTCCAAATCAAAATACCTAGAAGACTGACTTATGTTAATAATTAGAAAGTAGATTTATAACCAAGGAATCTGAGCAAATTGAGTTTGAAAGGGTATTTTGTCTAAACCATGGACAACCTCAGGCACACATTAACATTTTCCATAGATGGCTAATCTCATATAAAACTTGATTCTTACTTGCCTTACATTTAGAAAATAGTCTTATTTCCAAGTTTTAGGAGCTCTTCACTTTGCTTCAGTGTATTGACAATACCTCAAATAGTTGGGACACATTTGAATAATTGAGTTAGGGCTTTCTAATGCAAATATTTTGGCAGTTTTAGCTGTAATTCTTGAATGACAAGAGCAAGATTCCACTTCAGGTTGACAGGAAAGCTAAAATTACCCCAGCTAATCCCAATAAATAGCTTTGCTGTAAAGTAAATTTCTTTCCTTGACATTGATTTTGTTAGTTACTACAATCTTAATAAAATAAGGCTAAATCTATACTTACAAAAAATAATTTTAATAAATTCCAGAAAATGTGTAGAGACAGTGAAGAGTCCTCATTTTGAACCAAACCTAAATCTCATGATTTCCAAATGGACAAAACAGATGTTTGCTTGCTTGTTTGTTTGTCTATTTGTTTCATTAGGGATTATAAAATTCTACAATTAACTTTCATAAGAACAAATAAGCTATCCTTATCATGTGGCCTTAGTTCACTTCACAGAATTTTTCTTGCTTTACTTACCTTTCCCAATATGCATTGTTTTAAAAACTGTCTTTAGGACATTAGGCTACTGCTAGTCCAATGAAAGACAGACATTGTCCAATGGTGTAGGAATGGTTCACTAGTTTATTCACAAAATGTTTTGAAATGTTGGGATAAACTTTAAAAAGTACAAAGTATTATTTTCCATTGGTAATGTAACCTTGAAATTTTAAAAGAACAAATCCAGGATCTAGCATAACAGACACATATGCTGAGTTGAGTTATAGTCGTTTGTTCATTCATTCATTCGTTGTTTCAACAAATATTTACTGCATGCCAGGCAATTTGCTAGGTGCTGGGGCTATAATGCTGAGTAAAAAATATATAGCCTCTGCCTTCATAAAGTTTATACTCTAGTAAAGATTTGTCTGTGTTTCCTAGTCATATTTTGTGATTGTTTTTTATACTAGCACAGCAGGGCAAAATAAAGTCCTACAGTAAACAGTGGCAGTGAATATTATCTATGAATACCCTGGATCTTGGTATACAGGGCATACAGAAGGCCAGATGAAAGTAGATATTTGAGTGCTGTCGTGTAAAAGCAAGCAGCAGTAAATTAATTATTTTCTACTCTAAAAGCAGAAATAGATTAATTACATAATATTACATATTGATTCAATATAAAAAGAAAAATTTTAAAACTAGAATTATCCAACAACAGAGATATCCAAGTAAAAGATAGACATCTATCAAGAACTACAGTATGAATTATGGACTAGAAACCTGTCCATTGATTTTTAATGTATATTTCAGGGTTTTTTTATTGTTGAATTTATTGGGGTGACATTGATTGATAACAGTCACATTGTTTCCAGGTGTACAATTCTACATTAAATTGTCTATACATTGCATTGGGTGCTCACCAGTCAGAACAGCTCTCTTTCCATTACCATACACTTGACGACCCCTCCCTACCCTTTCCCCACCAGCTCTCCCACCCACCTCCCCCCTTACCCTCAGGTAACCACTAAACTGTTGACTGTGTCCATGAGTTTTTATTTCTTTGTTACTTTCAGTTTTATATTCCACCTATGAGTGAGGTCATATGTTTCTTGATTCTTTCAGTCTGACTTACCGGTACTTTGCTTAAGATGTTTTGAAGGTCCCTCCATATTGTCACAAATGGCTGTATTTCATCTCTTTTTATTACTGAGTAGTATTCCATTGTAACGGTTGTCCCAAAATTCATGCAAGAAGTAATTTTGATAGAAAACACAGGTTTATAATTAAAAATTGTAAGTTTTTTATTGATTCATAAAGTATACAGTATAGGGTTATGTATGAAATAGGATATCGAGTAACTGGCCTCCACAGCTTTGCTGGCACATACACACTCTTTTGTTGAAATTTTCCATGACCATTTTGCATAAATGTGGCTGAATTTCATTGATATAGCGCTCAATTACCTCCTTCAAGGTGTGGGTGGTCATGGGCTTGTTGGCATAAACCTTGGACTTCAAAAAACCCCAAAGAAAAAAGTCCAAAGGCGCTAAATTGCATGATCTGGGAGGCCAGTTCTGATCACCAAGCCATCAAGATGAAAATGAACCTCATCGCTGAAGATGATTTTGTTCGAAAAATCAGCAGCCACTTATTGTTGTTCCATAATCCATTCAACAAACTCTATTCACTGTAGGTGGTCAGTAGGCTTCAGTTATTGAGTCAATTGAACTTTTTAAGCATGAAGATGCAAATCTTTCATGAGAATATGCTGTAGAGAGCTTCCCAAAATGTCCAATTCCTGACCACAGTGCTGAATTGATGTCCCTGGACTCTCAGCAACACTCTCACAAACTGCTTCGATGTTGTGTGTTGAACAACTTGAAGGACGGCTAGAGTGTTTGAGATCACTAATTGATCCAGTCTCCCTAAATTTTTAAATTAATCGCTTCACAGTTGAAGTTAAATCACTATTCCGACCATATTTGTATGAAAATTGCGAACTGTAGCTGCCAAACCTTCATTATTTTTAAAATATTGCTCAACAATGAAAACATGTTGTTCTTTCATGTAGCGCTCCATTTTTAATAACCCTGAACGACTGCCAGCTGTCAGGCTGTCTTTTTTTTCATTGTCAACACTTTACCGCACAAATGACGCAAAATTCAAATCTTGCGTGAATTTTGGGACACCACAACTTCCTTATCCAATCATCTATCAAAGGACACTTCAATTGTTTCCACAACTTGGCCACAATGAACAGTGCTGCAATGAACATTGGGGTACATACATCTTTTGGGATTAAGGTTTTCAGGTTTTTTTGGTAGATACCCAGAAGCGGGAATGCTAGGTCATGAGGCAATTCCATGCCTAGATTTTTTTTTTTTTTTTGAGGAATCTCCATACTGCCTTTCATAGTTGTATCAATTTACATTCTCACCAGCAGTGTATGGGGGTTCCTTTTTCTCCAGCACTTATTATTCCTTGTCATTTATATTTTATTATAGCCATTCTAACAGGTGTGAGGTGATATCTCATTGAGGTTTTAATTTGCATCCTTCTAATTGCTAGTGATGTTGAGCATTTTTTCATGTATCTGTTGGCTGTATGTCTTCAGGGGAGAAATGTCTGTTTAGGTCTTCTGCCCGTTTTTTAATTAGATCGTTCGTTTTGTTGTTGTTGAGTTGTATGAGTTCTTTATATAGTTTACATATTAGCCCCTTATCAGAGGCATTGTATACAAATATTTTCTCACATTTGGTTGGTTTTCTTTTTACTTTGTTGATGGTGTCCTTTGCTGTGAAGAAGCATTTTAATTTGATATAGTATCATTCATTAATTTTTGCTTTTGCTTCCCATGTCTTTGGGGTTAAATTCATAAAGTGATCTCTGATCCCAAGTTCTATGAGTTTAGTGCTGATGCTTTCTTCTATGCACTTTATTGTTTCTGGTCTTGTGTGGATCTCTTTACTCCACTTTGTTATTTTTGGTATATGCTGACAGTTCACAATCCAGATTCATTCTTTTGCATGTGGTTTTCCAGTTTTCTGAGCACCATGTACTGAAGAGGTTTTCTTTTCTCCACTGTATATTTTTTGCTTCATTGTCAAATATTATCTGTCCATATATATGTGGGTTTATTTCTGGGTTTTCTATTCTGTTCCATTGGTCTGTATGTCTGTTTTTCTGCCAGTACCAAGCTGTTTTGATTATTGATGCTTTGTAGTGTAGACTGAAGTCAGGCAGCATGATGCCTCCAGCCTTATTCTTTTTTCAGAAGATTGCTTTGGTGATTCAGTGTCTTTTGTGGTTCTATATGAATCTGATAATTTTTTATCTATTTCTCAAAAGAATGTCTGTGAGATTTTCACGGGAATTGCATGAAATCTGTACACTGCTTTGGGTAAAATGGCCATTTTAACTATGTTGATTCTTCCAATCCATGAACATGGAATATCCTTCCATTTCTTTGTATTTCTTCAATTTCTTTTAATAGTGTCTTACAGTTTTCAGTATATAAGTCCATCACATTCTTTGTTAAGTTTATTCCTAAGTATTTTATTCTTTTTGATTTGATCACAAATGGTATTGTTTTTCTCATTTCTTTTTCTGAAGTTTCATTGCTTGTATATAAAAATACTATAGATTTTTGTACATTGATTTTTGTATCCTGCAACTTTACTGTATTCATTTATTATTTCTAATAGTTTTCTGGTGGTGTCTTTAGGGTTTTCTATATAAAGGATCATGTCATCTGCAAAAAAATGACAGTTTAACTTCCTCATTCCCAATTTGGATGATTTTATTTCTTTTTCCTGCCTAATGGCTCTGGCTAGAACTTCCAGCACTACCGGTGTATCTTGAATAGCAGTGGTGTCAGGGGACATCCGTGTCTCATTCTTGATTTTAGAAGAGAAGGTTTCAATTTTTTCCCTTTCCCAGTATGATATTTGCTGAGGGTTTGTCATATATGGCCTATATTATATTGAGGTACTTCCCTTCTATACACATTTTATTAAGTATTTTGATCATAAATGGATGTTGTATCCTGTTGAATGTTTTTTTCTGCATCAATTTATATAATTATATATTTTTTTATCTTTCATTTTGTTTATGTGGTGTATCACATTGATCAGTTTGCACATGTTGAACCATCGTTGTGCCCCTGGGATGAATCTCACTTGATAATGATGTATAATCTTTTTAATGCACTGTTGTATTCTATTCGCTAATATATATTTTAGGATTTTTGCATTACTATTTATCAGAGATATGGGTCTATATTTTTATTTTTTGTGTGTGTGTGCTGTCCTTGCTTGCTATGGTATTAGGGTAATGTGGGCCTCATAGAATGAGTTGGGAAGTATTGCCTCTCCTTCAAGTTTTTGGAAAAGTTTGAGGAGGATAGGTGTTAGTTCCTCTTTGAATACCTGGCAAAACTTGTTAGTGAGGCCATCTGATCCTGGACTTGTGCTTTTGGGAAGATTTTGGATGATTGTTTCAATTTCCTTACTGTTGATTGGTCTGCTTAGGTTATCCAGTTCTTGATTCAGTGTAGGTAGACTATATATTTCTAAAAACTTGTCCATTTCTCATAGGTTGCAAAATTTGGTGGCATATAGTCCTTCATAGAATTCTTGTATAATTCTTTGTATTTCTGTGGTATCAGTTGTAATTTCTCCTTTCATTTCGAATTCTGATTATTTGCTTGTTTTCTCTTTTTCCCCTGGTGAGCCTAGCCAGGGGTTTGTCAATTGTATTAATTTTTTTCAAAGAACCAGCTTTTGTTGCATTAATTTTTTTCTGTTGTTTTTTTATTCTCTATTTTATTTAGTTCTGTTTTAAGTTTTATTATTTCCTTCCTTCTGCTGGCTTTGGGTGTTTTTTGTTCTTCTTGTTCTAGTTCTTGAAGATGCGATATTTGGTTGTTTACTTGTGATTTTTCTTGTTTCTTGAAAAAGGCCTGTAGTGATATAAATTTCCCTCTTATTGCTTTTGCTGCATCCCAGTAATTTTGGTATATTGTGTTTTCATTGTCATTTGTTTCTATGTATTTTTTAATCTCTTTTATTTCTTCTTTGATCCAGTCATTTTTTAATAACATGTTTAATCTCCATGTAAATGTGGTTTTTCCTGCTTTCTTTTTGTAGTTCATCTCCAATATCAAAGCTTTGTGATCAGAGAATACACTTGGTATGATTTTTACCTTCTTAAATTTGCTGAGGCTAGCTTTGTGTCCCAGCATGTGGTCTATTCTTGAGACCATTCCGTGTGCACCAGAAAAGAATGTATAGTCCTGTGTTGTGGGATGAAGTGTCCTGTAAATGTCAATTATGTCCAATTGCTGTAATGTATTATTTAAAGCTGATATTTCCTTATTTATTTTCTGTTTGGATGATCTGTCCTTGGCTGTCAATGGGGTGCTTAAGTCTCCTACTGTAATTGTGTTTTTGTTGGTTCGTCCTTTTAGATCTGTTAGTAGTTGCTTTGTAAATTTTGGTGCTTCTTGGTTGGGGGCATATATATTAATAAGAGTAATATCTTCACATTGTATTGTCCCCTTTATCATTATGAAATGTCCATTTTTGTCTCTTATTATCTTTTTGATCCTGAAGTCTGCTTTGTCAGATATAATTATGGCTACACCTGCTTTCCTCTGGGTGCTATTTGCTTGGAGTATTTTTTTTTTTTTTTTTTACCCTTTCATGATGAGTCTGTGTTTGTCCTTCTCGTAGACAGCATAAGGTCGATTTTTGTTATTTAATCCAGTTTGCTACTCTGTGTCTTTTTTTTTTTTTGGTGAGTTCCGTCCATTTATATTTAGTGTGATTACTGATATATGAGGATTTCCTATAGCCATTCTATCATTTGTTTTCTGGTAGCTCTTTTTTTTCAACTGCTTCTTTTGTTTTTGATTCCCATTGGCTATTTTAGTTTGATGTTGTTTATGAACATTTTTTCCGTTTTCTCTTCTTTTATTGTTATATATCCCAATTCTAAGTTCAATTTTATTGCTTAACACAAACTTTATATAAAAGAAAGTTTTATGTATATATAGTGGTTTCTTTTCTTAAGGGTGTTTCTTACCTCCATTTTTTGAAATTTAAACTCTTATTTCCTCCCCTTTTGTTTTTATTGTTCCAGTTTATCCCTATTTACTTTTGCTGTTTGTTTCAATTGCCTCCTTCAGTATTTCTTGAAATGCTTGCCTTGTGCTAGAGAATTCCTTCAGTTCTATATGTCTGAAAAGGTCTTTATTTCTTCTTCATATCTAAAGGATATAAGTAATTTTTCTCTTATAATACTTTGGATACTTTGTTCCCTTCCCTTCTGGCCTGTAGAGTTTCTGTTGAGAAATCTGATGATAGTCTGATGAGCTTGCCTTTATAGGTTATGGTGTTCTTTTTCTAGCTTCCTTGAGGATTCTTTTTTTGTCTTTGACCTTTGATATCTTCAGTATAATGTGTCTTAAAGAGGGTCTGTTAGTATTCACATTGCTAGGAGTCCTGTTTCCCTCTTGGATTTGAGGTTCCAGTTCTTTCTATACATAGAGAAATTCTCATCTACTATTTATCTGAATAAATTCTCTGTATCCATTTCATCCTCTGCTCTCTCCAGAATACATATTATTCTATTATTCTTTCTAATCGAGTCAGATAGTTCTTGTATATATATTTCATTTCTTTTAGCTTTTAGTTCTCTCTTCTTCCTTCTGTGAGATTTCCAAATTTCTATCTTCAATTTCACTAATTCTTTCCTCCATCTGGTCAGCTCTGCTTCCTAGGCTAGCTATTTCATTTTTTATTTTTTTTACTGTGTTGTTTACCTCCAGAATTTCTATTTCCTCCTATTTTATAGATTCAATTTCCTTTCTGAAATCACTCAGCTCCTTCTGTGCACTCTGTCCATTTTCTTTGAGTTTTTTGAGTGTTTTCAGAATTGCCATCTTGAATTCTCTGTCATTTAGCTCATATGTTTCCATATCTTAAAGTTTCTTCTCTAGAGATTTTTCTCTTTCTTTCTGGGCACCTTTGTTCATAGGGGTATTCATTGCTGTTGGAATGTTTCTCTTCCTGTACATGAGGACTTTTCCCCTGGTAAATGTGAGGAAATCATTCTTTTACTTCCTAGCTGGTTTTGCTGCAGTGTCTTATATTTTCTCTTGCTTGTTTGATTTTCTTACAGTGGGAGACTTCCTAGAAGGTGTGCTTCTCTTTGACTCAGTTGTCCTGGTCCACTTCCTCTTTGGGAAGGTATGGTGGGTGATGGTAGTCTTTGCCTCCAAGATCCCACTGCTGTCAGAGGCTGCCACACCTAGATCCTTCTGCTGGCTTTAGTGGAAAAGCTGTGAGTGGGGCTTGTTGGGAAAGGCACAGGTCTGTTTGTGTCACAGAGTAATGGTGGCTTCCCTCTGCTGGCTTCAGTGGGAAGAGTGGGGGTGGGGTTTGTTGGGAAAAGCGCAAGTCTGATTGCGTCTAAGGGTAATGGCAGTTTCTCGGCAGCAGCTCTCAGAAGGCAGACTCTGGGTTAGGTCAGTAGGTTGAGCCCTGGAAGCTAGATACAGGAAAGCAGCAGGTTCTGTGTCTAAGGCCACACGGTGCTTTGGTTGGGGCCCCACCTCACTGAGGGCCACTCTTTGCTCCAGCCACCACCACACTCCCAGTGCTGGCACTCCAGCCATCAGGTCGCCTGCTTCTGGCTCCAGTTGCCAGCCTTACACTCCGTAGGCCCCCAGCTCCAGCCACCAGACCCATGTGCCGGCAGCTGGATCCTCACTCCAGTCACCCACGCTGATCTCTGGCTGCTGCTGGTGCCTCGCTCTGGCCTCCTGTATTGCGCAATGGCTGACCTCACCACACCACAGCTACTCCCCCTCTGTTGCTGCTGGGGCTTCTCACTATAGTCAGCCACGCCTGTGTTTTCTGTCCACCCTGTGTTCTGGCTGCCTGTGCCTCTACCTCTGTCTGTTCTAGGCCTCCAACCCACCCAGAGTCGTTCTGCACCTGGACCCATGCCCCCACGCTCCCACCTCAGTCAGTCTCTCCTCCGCTGGACTCGGGTCATCCTCTGGGTCGGTCACCAGGTGGGTCTCCAGGTTGTGCTCCAGGGTGTGTCTCCACATGGCTTCCTTTCTTTCTCTCTCATTCACTTTTCTTTCTCCAGCTTTAGGTACTTTCTTGTGATAAGTGGGACCCTCAGACGAGGCTATGTGTTGCTTAGGGATTCTCTGGTTAGATTTTTGTTGTTTAAATTGTTGTCTTTCCAGGAGAGATTTCAAGAGCTCCTCTCATGCCACCGTCTTGATGACATCCCATATTAGAGTTTTAATACACTATGTTTCCATGCATCAATTTTGGGTTTGTGGATAAATCAACAAAGTAAAACAGTTACTTTAAACAAATAACACCTGCATTTTTCAGATCGACTATCTACCTTATAAACTTATGTCATCCATCAGAGAATGTCTTAATGCTACTTGACTTTGTGTAGATGCATTCTATGTGCATTAGCTCAGTGTTAAATCTCTTAAAAATTGTTTCAGGGGATGCTGGGATAGCTCAAAGGGTTGAGCACTTGCCTTGCAACTACAAGGTCCAGGGATTGAATCCCAACCCTGGCTTGTGCAAACCCATGTGCTGAATTGTGGCACAACTGGTAGCTGCTGAGATGGCAGTGAGAGTTCTTGCTGCCCATGTGGGAGGCCCCTGATTCAGTTCCTGCCCCATGAAGTCTCACAACCACCTGTGTGGAATGAAACTATGTCACAACTAATGATGTACAGCTTTGGAGACTGCTCTGGGCCCTCCCCTCTTTCTCTTTCTCTCTCACCTTCTCTCAAACAGTAAAATAAATCTTTAAAAATAAACTGTTTAAAATTGCTTTTCAGGCTCAGTTTTCTACATAAATTGATCTTTAATAAAGAATTTCTTTTAATTCAAAAGTGAAGAATTTTTCTTATACCATTTCACTAAAACACTAAAATCTGACTTTATTTCTTTATCTATTATCAACCTATTCTTATCATTTATAATTTTTAGTAATAAATATCAATTTTTCTTCCAAATAGGACATATAAACCTTGTTTTCCACAGTCACACAAACTCTATATCTCAAGTCTTAAGGTTGGTTACATTTCAATAAAACTATTTTCATTCTGTGGCAGTTTTGGCTCAATATTATGCCAGATTCCATAATCATCAATACATTTCTGATGGTCATTTCTTAGCTATATCTCAGCAAAGGTGATTTATATCACTGAATGAGGCTGACCAGGGTGATTAACGTGATATTGAAGTAAGTATGTATCTTCTGAGGGTAGGTCATAAAAAGCATTGCAGCTTCCACCTTAGGTTCTTGGATTGCTTTTTGTTGGGGAAAGCCAGACAGCATGCCCTGCATACCATCTACTAGCCCTGTGGAGAGGCCCAAGTGGGGAATAACTGAGGCTTCCTATGGACAACTAGGACTAACTTGTCAGCCTCTTGAGTAAGTCACCTGGGAAGTGAATACACCAGCCCAAATAGAAACTCCAATTGACCATAGTCTAGCTGATATATTGACCACAACCACATGACAGTCAGACACAGAACCACAAAGCTAAGTCACTCATGAATTCTTGTCCAGGAGAAACTATGAGAGATAATAAATGTTTATTGTTACTTTAAGCCAGTAAGTTTTGCAAAAATTTGTTTTATAGCAATAGATATCTAATATATAACATAGCCTATATCCTACATATACTTATGCCATATTAATATAGAGAAAAACATATAAAGTCTATGTTGTTTTTGTTTGGGTTATTGATTTTATTTTTTTACTTGTCTTTTTTTTCCCTATAAAATCTAAATATTTTGAAGATTAATTGCAGGAAAAAATGTTCATGATTCATTGTTAAATTTTTAAAAAAGGAACTTCCAAACTCTTTGTACACTATGAATTTCTCCAAAATGTTAATATAGGTGAAAGAGGTGGTATAATATATAATTTTATTACATATTATATAACAGTTAACTATTACTATATAACAAACCATCCCCAAATTCAGTGCTTAAAACAACACAAACATTTGTTTGCTAACAATTCTACAGGATAGACTGGATACACTAAGGAAGCTGATGTCTGCTCTATATGGTATTAACTGGGCTCACTCATATGTCTGCAGTCAGCTTGCAGCTTGACAGGAGCTAAAGCATCCAAGATGGTTTCATCCACACATCAAGGGCCTAAGACTGGCATGGCTGGAATAGCTGAGGTCTGGCAGAATCTCTCTTTGCAGTCATCCCACAACAGGGCCTCTCTTCACAAGGCCTCTCATTCTCAAGTAAACTAATTCAGACTTCTTTTTATGGTGTCTCAGAGCAACAAGAAAATGCTGCAAGGCTCCTTAAAGCCTAGACCCAGAACTTATACAACTCCATTTTCATCACAATCTATTAGACCAAACAAATCAGAAGGCTAGCCCAAATAAATGTGATAGAATACCGACTATACAGGGCTTGAATCATGTAGGCATAGCTCATTGGGAACTATTTTCTAATAAATTACCACTCACAATGTATGTAGTTGTCAAATATTCTTAAAAACAACAACAAAAAAAAAAACAACATTGTTTTTATTGGAATAAAACAATAATTTTAAAAATCTGATAAATTTTTTAAATTACTAAATATGCCATAAAAGTAGTATCTCAGAAGAGGGTCACTGTTGAACCTGGTTGTGAGGGAAATAATAAGCCTCTGACCTCTACTTCCTCATCTGGGAACAAAGAGTTCTTTTGGTTGATGACTACTTTGGATTAATACAAACATATTTAATTATTGTTCTTACAACAATTTTATGTTTAAGAGGTGTATGTGATGCTTATTTTAAAAACTTCTAGGGGATGATGGGATGACGCAGAGGGTTGAGCACTCATCTTGCAGCCGCAGGATCTGAGGATCATATCCCAGCCCGAGATCATGTGGACACATATGCTGAATTGGGGTGAGCTTCCTATGTGGGAGGTGGGTTCCTACTCTGTTCAACCCCATACCCACCTGTGGAGTGACAGTATAGGGAAAAACTGATGAACAACTATGAAGCCTGCTCTCGACCCTCCCCCTTCTCTCTGTCTGTCAAAACCAATAAAAAAAAAAAAGAACTTCTAGATATAGAAGCTTTCAATTCAATCGCTATTCTACATTTTTGTCTGCAACATTTATGGATGGTTACCAACACATGGGTTAGAACAGGAAAGCTTTTGAGTAATAAATTACATATTGTCATATTTTTCAAAAAACAAACAAAGGGCACTCTTGAAAAGAACAAGTCGTTAGAGAAAACAGATTTTTAGATCAATTAATATTTATATAATAACTCATAATGCAAGACCCTAGCTTAGGCACCATGGGGAATGCAAAGCATTAAAGACAGATCTTTGCTTTAATGAATGTTAAAAAATAATAATAATAATCTTAAAAGATTGCCACATAATAGCTTTGTAAAATATTTTGTTGGTATAAAAAATATAAATAGGGGAAAGCCAGGATGGCTCAGTGGGTTAAGCGCTCACTTTGCAGCCCCGGGGACCGAGGATCAAATCCCAGTGCCAGCCCGTGCAGACCCATATGCTGAACTGGGGAGTGCTCCCAGTTCATTTCTCACCAGGGTGAGACCCCAGCCCACTTCCTGCCCTGTGCAGCCCCGCACCCACCTGTGGAGTGAAACTATGTGGAAAAAGCAATGATGTACAACTATGGAAACTGTTCGTGGCCCTCCCCTTTCTCTCTGTCTCTGTATCTCTCTTTCTCTCTCTCTGTCAAAAATGATAAAAATAAATCTTCAAAAAAAAAAAAAATATATATATATATATATATATATAACAATCACACTTAGAAAATGTTTCTTAAATAGTAGGACTAACAGACCCATGACAAATAACCTTGGCAACAAAAAATGTTGGGCCCACAGGTGGTAGTGGATATAACAATGGTACCAACTCTTGGAACAACAGAGAAACTCTGAGCTGCTCTTTTTTCCTTTCTTTTCTACTTGTGGCTTATTAGCACTTTTTGCCTTTCCTGTGGCCCAGGAGCAGCAATCCTGAGCTGTAAATGTGACTTTGGTAGGATAAGTGTCTCAGAAAGCCAACATGGTAATCTTGAGCCCAACGACCTCCAGCTTCAAGTCTTTTTATTCCAAACCTATCTCAAGATGACTGAAGTAAACATAATATGATCAAGAAAAAAATCTTAGAAGAATTTCACATCAGAAATGAAGCATACGGAGTTTATACTGTTTTACTATGAAATGTTAAAAATCATAAAGCTTAGAATAAAATTATCATTAGAAATACTATAATAACAATGATGGCCATCATTTCTTGAATCCTACATGTATCGTTTATCATTCTAGGTACAATGACTATATTGTCAGCAAAAATTTTAGGAGAAAAATATTACTACAACCCCTGCCCCCTTATATGTGTGGGAACTCTAAAAGACTTGCCCTGGGTCATCCAGATTATAAGTGGTAGAGTAGTGATTCCAGCCCAGGCCTGCCTGATGCCAATCAGTGTGCAATAGAATGCCTTGTTAATTTAAATAAACAATTCTCTCAAAAAGTAACCCAATTGATACAAACTACTGGAGCATATGGAGCAATCTGACATTCTAAATTATTTTACCAGTTACTTGGGTATACATAAATTTTCTTCATCATCCTGAGTTCTCTACATTTCAGATATAACATAAACAAGTTACATAAGTTTCTTCTTTCTATTATCTTTTGGTCATTATCAATATTGTCTGTTTTATAACAGGTCCTATAATACAAAAGGGTTCAACTAAAATTTAGTGATTGGATGCATAAATTCTATTTTCAGAATTTTAGTAAAAAGTATTAGTAAAAGTATCAACACATTAATGTTAGTGACTATTGCAATTACATCAATTAAAAAGTGTCAAAAGTACAAATAAGTTTTGGTGAGCTCCTAACTGTTTTGCAAGTCTAAAGATTGTTAAAATTTAATTTCAAGTCTATTATAGAAGGCATCCAAATTGGGAGTAAAATTAAACTGTCCCTTTTTGCAGATGACATGATCCTTTATACAGAAAACACTAAAGACTCCACCAAAAAACTATTAGAAATAATAAATAAATATAGTAAAGTTGCAGGATACAAAATTGATGTTCAAAAATCCATAACATTTTTATAGACAAACAACAAAACTTCAAAAAAAGAAATGAGAAAAACTATACCATTTGTGATCATAATGAACAGAACAACATACCTAGGAATAAATATAACAAAGAAAGTGTAGAACTTATACACGGAAAACAATAAGACACTACTAAAAGAAATTGAAGAGGACACAAAAAAATAGAAAGATATTTTGTGTTCATAGATTAAAAGAATCAGCATAGATAAAATGGCCATGTTTACCCAAAGCAATATACAAATTTAATGCAATTCCCATCAAAATCCCACAGACATTTTTTCAATAAATAGACTTAAAAATTATCAGATTAATATGGAACCAAAATTTAAAAATTATCAAATTCACATGGAACCAAAAGGACACCAAATCAACAAAGCAATCTTCCAAAAAAAACAAACAAACAAGTAAACAATAATAGGGCTGGAGGTATCAAGCTCTCTAACTTCAATCTACACTACAAAGTGTCAATAATCAAAACAGCTTGGTATTGGCAGAAAAATAGACAGACATACAGGCCAAAGGAACAGAATCAAAAACCCAGAAATAAACCCACAAATATATGGACAGATAATCTTTGACAAAGGAGCAAAAAATATACAATGGAGAAAAGAAAGCCTCTTCAGTAAAATGGTGCTGGGAAAATTGGAAAACCACATGCAAAAGAATTAATCTGGATTGTAAACTGTCACCATGTACCTGTGGATTAAAAAGATCCACATAAGACCCGAAACAATAAAGTGCATGGAAGAAAGCATTGTTACCTTATACAACTTGAGTTCACAGTGCACTTTATGAACTTGACGCCAAAGGCAAGAAAAGTAAAAGCAAAAATAAATGAATGAGACTATCAAACTAAAAAGTTTCTGCACAGCAAAGGAAACCATCAACAAAGTAAAAAGCAAATCAACTAAATGGGAGAAAATATTTGCAAACAATGCCTCTGATAAGAGGCTAATATCTAAAATATATAAGAACTCATACAACTCAACAACAACAACAAAGATCTAATTAAAAACTGGGCAGAAGCCTGTGTGGCCCCGCACCCACCTGTGGAATGAAATTATGTGGAAAAACCAATGATGTGCAATGATGGAGACTGTTCTGGGCCCTCCTCCTTCTCTCTGTCTCTGTCTCTGTCTCTGTCTCTGTATCTCTTTCTCTCTTTAAAAAAAAAAAAGGGCAGAAGACCTAAAAAGACACTTATCCCATGAAGACATACAAATGGCCAACAGATATATAAAAAAATGCTCAACATCACTAACTACTACAGAGATGCAAATTAAAACCACAATGAGATTTCACCTCACACCTGTTAGAATGGTGATAACAAGATTAGGAACAACAAATGCTGGAGAGGCTGTGGACAAAAAGGAACCCTCATACACTGCTGGTGGGAAAGTAAATTGGTACAACCACTATAGAAGGCAGTATGGAGATTCCTCAAAAAATTAGGAATGAAATTGCCATATGGCCCAGCAATCCCTCTTCTAGGCATCTAGCCTTAAAATTTGAAAACCTTAGTCCTCAAGTACATATGTACCCCAGTATTCATTGCAGCACTGTTCACGGTGGCCAAGTCGGAAACAACCAAAGTGTCCTTTAATAGATGACTGGCTAAAGAAGTTGTGGTACTTTTACACAATGGAATACTACTACTCAGTGATAAGATAAAATACAGCAATTTGTAACAACATGGATGGACCTTGAAACCATCTTATTAAGCAAAATAAGTCAGAATGAAAGAGTCAAGAAACATGACCTCACTCATATGTGGAATATAAAACTGAAGGAACAAAGAAACAAAAACTATGGGGAAGCCGGGATGGCTCAATGGGTTAAGCGCTCACTTTGCAGCCGCGGGGACTGAGGATTGAATCCCGGCCCTGGCCCGTGTGGACCTATATGCTGGACTGGGGAGTACCTCCAGTTCAGTTCTCACTGAGGTGAGACCCCGGCCCAGTTCCTGCCCTGTGCAGCCCCACCCACCTGTGGAATGAAACTATGTGGAAAAACCAATGACGTACAACTATGGAGACTGTTTTGGGCCCTCCCCCTTCTCTATGTCTCTGTCTCTGTATCTCTCTCACTCTCTGTTAAAACAATAAAAATAAATCTTTAAAAATAAAAGAAGAAACAAAAACTCATGGACCCAGTCAATAGTTTAACAGTTACCTGAAGGTAAGGGGAGATGGGGTGGGAGAGTGGGGGGCGGTAAAGTAGGGAGGTGCCATCAAATATATGATGATAGAAGGAGAATTGACTGTGGGAGGTGAGCACATAGTGTAATGCATAGACAATGTAATGTAGAATTGTATGCCTGGAAACAATGTAATTGTTAACCAACCAATGTCACTCCAATAAATTTAACAATTAAAAAAAAAGTTTGGGGAAGTTGGGATGGCTCAGTGGGTTAAGCGCTCACTTTGCAGCCCCAGGGACCCAGGATTGAATCCTGGCCCTGGCCTGTGCAGACCCATATGCTGAACAGGGAAGTGCCCCCAGTTCGGTTCTCACCAGGGTGAGACTCCTGCCCTGTGCAGCCCCGCACCCACCTGTGGAATGAAACTACGTGGAAAAACCAATAATGTGCAGCTATGGAGACTGTTCTGGGTCCTCCCCCTTCTCTCCATCTCTGTCTCTGTATCTCTCTGTCAAAAACAAAAAAAATAAATCTTTAAAAAGCTTGTTACAGATATTTTTTAGTTGCATATTGCTGGGATTTATCTGTAAGTTCTCTTTCTATCTTTATTCAGAATCTTTTTACTACAATTGTAGGGCTCAAATATATTCTACCTCTAAGAATACCGTGTTTTCCGGCGTATAAGACGACCGGGCGTATAAGACGACCCCCTAATTTTACAGTTAAAACATAGGTTTAGGCCTATATTCGCTGTATAAGACTACAGCCTCGGAAGTGGGGGGTAGTCTTATACAGCGAATATAGGCCTAAACCTATGTTTTAACTGTAAAATTAGGGGTTCGTCTTATATGCCTGGTCGTCTTATACGCCGGAAAATACGGGGTACTTGATATTCTCATCCCATACTGTTTTCTCATTAGATTTAAACTATGTCTTTTTCTTAAACTTTTTTATATTATAGATTTACATATTTTATTGACTGAGTGTGAGGAATAGTGAGTTCATAATTCAAGAAAAAAACCTGCTACAAATTACATTTAAAACTATTATAACAGTGGTAAAAGAGTAACTACAAGGGCAAATTTCCAGATCATAGAATAAAATATTAGAGAAAATCTATTTTAGCTGTCCAATTAAATAAATACATTTAAAAACTAGTACTTGATATATCAAAGATAAAGGGAAAAAAACCAAAAACAAAACAAAAAATTAAAGAACTAGCCTAGAGGGATTGAGTCCTCTTCTTTTTCTAGGCCCCTTTATTACTGAGAGTCCTGGATTTTGTTTGAGTTTGTATCAGTTTGCTTCATTCAGAATACTTTCAAGTCTTTTCTTGATAATAATTTTATTCCCCTGTCTGCCTTCTCTTGGCAACAGCTGACCTGGCTGCAAGCCGAAAACATGGTAAATGACAAATCACTACCAGATGAATCTGCAAGTTTTACATAGACTATTTCCTCCAGGCTCAGAACACTTTGAGGCCCAATAAAATTACTGGAATGATTCAGAATCACATTGAAGTACACATTTTTATTGAAATACTCTGGTTCTTCTATACAATAAAGCACTAATGAAGAATCCTGTTAATTTTCAAAATCAGAAAATAGAGAATAAGTTGTGACAAGCTAAGAAAAATTATAATAGTGACTAGACAAGTGATTAAACAAATGGTATTATAGTAAGTTCTCAGCTTTTAAATTATTTCCTAACAGTTTGTTTTTAATTAAAATATTATAAAACCATATGCACAATAATTTTTTATTAGAACATAAAACCAAACTCCTCAAAGGGAAAAAGAAAATCACATCATCTCACTATTAAAATGTTTGACTAAATTATTTTTTTGAATTTTGCTACTTTTAGTTTTAATGTTTCTGACCATACAGTATTGTTATATCATATCCTGATCAATAAAGAATAAAGTTTTAGTCTTTAAAACTTCATTTTGGGGTTTATGGATGGGTTCTTAAAAGTATGTCTACAGGAACATTTCTAGGATCTTATGAATTAAAAAATAAACACAAGTAGAAAATTCAGCCTACAACTAAATTAACAATAAAAACAAACCTAACCATTTTGGGATGTTGTGATAGTGCATAAGGCTCAACAACTGCCTTGCAACCATGAGGTTTGGGGATCAAATCCCGGCCTGGGCAGTGCAAACTCATATGCCAAACTGTGGAGCAACTGGTAACCGCTGAAGCCCTGCAGCTAAGGTTCTCACCTTCCATGTGGGAAATCGCAGTTCACTTCCTGCCCTGTGTGTCCCCACATTCACCTGTGTGGAATGAATCCAAGTCACAACTAGTGATTTACAACTATGGAGACTGATTTGGGCCCAACCTCCTTCTCTCTCTCTCTCTCTCTCTCCTCTCAAATAATAAAAGAAATAATTCTTAAAAGAAAAAACCTACCTATTTCAATTACAAAGAAAAGAATCTTTACTTTTAAGATTTATTTTTATTGTTTTGACATAGAAAGAGACAGAAATAAAGAGAAGGAGGAGGGCCTAAAGCAGTCTCCATAGTTGTACACCATCAGTTATCAACAGAGTTTCATGCCACACAGGTGGGTGGGGAACCACACAGGGCAGGAACCAGGCCAGAGAACAGCTGGGGGCCAAACCGGGGCTTCCCATATTGGAAGCTTGCCCTGGAGAGAACCAAACTGGGGCCACACCCTAGTTCAGCATATGGGTCCACATGGTCTGGGACTGGGATTCAATCCTTGGACCCCAGGGTTATAAGACAAGTGCTTAACTCACTGAGCCATCCCAGAATCCCCAGAAAAGAATTTTAGTAACTTTTTCAATTCTTTATAACACATAATTTTTCATCTTGTAGGAGGCTTAAGAATCTACCTTGTTCTGTCCCCAACCATAATTACCAGATTTAAAAATCTTGCGTTACCCAGCATGCCACATAACTTGTTCTGAAAACAGTTGGAAAACCACTTCCTCAGTATACCAGGGGTGCCAAAAAATGTATACACATTTAAAGAGATGTTATCTATGTATTACTTTTTGAAATTGAATTGAATTATGATAGCAATGTGTAGTGTAGTATGATGTACTATCAAAAGATGGCATTAATTAAATGAATGCTAGCAGCACCATGCAACAGACAGGCAGGGCAGTCAAAGAAAATGGTGGAAGCATGGTTGTCATTGGAGGAGCGCAAGACTGTTTTGAAGTGGTATTTGAAATTCGAGAATGTTGTGAAAATACAACAATGGAGGCATGAGTAACCAACTGGCCCTCCAATACACCTAATAATTGCACACATCCATGGTAAGTTTGAGACTCATGATAAGTTGAAATGGCATGCTCAATGATACAAGTGGACACTTTGGAAAACATTGTTCAAACAGTAGTTCACCATAATCAGAAGTGTCTGGATGCTGATTGTAATCACTTTGAGCACCTCTTGTAATTGCAGAAGTCAAATGTGACTTGTATTCATCTTTTGTTATAGGTATATATTGAGTATTAAAATTTTAATAGAGTTTTTGCCTTTCTTAAAATGTGTGTAGCAGGATGCCAGGATGGTCAGTGGGTTGAGCACTTGTCTTGCAGCCCTGGGGTTCAAGAATTGAATCCCAGCACCAGTCCATGTGAACCATACGCTTCTCATCTGAGCCTCCTATGTGGGAGGCCCCTGGCTCAGCTCCTGCCCCAGGTGTGCTTCCCACGTGGGGGGCCCCTGACAGGGGCATGCCTCCCATGCAGGAGGCTCCTAGCAGTTTCCTGCCCTGTGCAGCCCCATGCCTGCACCTGTGGAATGAAACTATGTAGAAAAACTAATGACATGCAACTCTGGAGACTACTCTGGGCCTTCCTCCTTCTCTCTGTTTCTCTGTGTGTGTCAGAAAAACAATAAAAATTAAAAAAAAAAGTGAAAAATGTGTATGCATTTTTGGCACCTTCTGTATGTGGTATAATTTGAGGGGAATGTTGATAACATATTGAATGGTTATGTATACAAGTAAAAATGTACATGATCTATCAAATTAAAACTGAACATCAGTAAAATGCTTTGTAAAAGAACATTTAAAAAGTTATAAATTAATTTGTGGGTGTTTAAAACAATACATATTTGCTTTGCACTTTTCAGATTTGATTTATTCTAGAGCTTAATGATACTTACACAAGTTTAGCATTTAGCAAATCTCATGAAAGCAAATTTTCCTATAATTTTCTTCCCACCAAAGTATCCTCATTAAATTTTGGTGTAGTGGCAAGATCTTGCAATCAGAAGAACCAGGTTTTAAACCTTTGCCCTTTACTACTATGTGAATTTAAGAATGTTACTAAGTAGGAGCCTTAGTTTCCATAACCTGAAAAATGGAAATATGGTAATGGCTACTTGATGATGGCCTATTTAAGTAGAATTGTTTTTAGGATCATTTAAGTAAAATTATATACAGGTAAAATATTGTTTTACACTACAGAGTATTCCATAAGAAAAGAAGTATCATTGATAGGACTGCTGTCTCTAACCTAGCAACAATATTTATGCTGCATCCTCTCTTCTATTTTCACTTTCATTTTATAGGAATCAATCCAAAATGTCATTGTCCTATATCTTAGGACTCAATTTAATTATGGGATAATAAAAGACCTACAGCAATACCTAAGAAATATAAGTGCATTTCTTGTAGCTTCCTAACGTTGTCTATCCTGTCAGTAAGTTTCCCCATTAAAATTAAGGTTTTGGGGGAAGCTGGGATGGCTCAGCGGGTTAAGCACTCACTTTGCAGTGCTGGGGACCAAGGATCGAATCCTGGCCCCGGCCCGTGTGGAACCATGTGCTGAACTGGGAGCTCCCCCAGTTTAGTTCTCTCTGTCTCTGTATCTGTATCTCTCTCTCTCTCTCTCTCTCTCTCTCTCTCTCTCTCTCTCTCTGTCAAAAAAACAATTTAAATAAATAAATAAATAAATAAATATTAAAAAAATTAAGGTTTTGGCAGAGGAACTGTAAAGCCCTACTTATAAAAGATTTTAGCAAAACCTTTGACCACACTTTCCCTGAAACTACAACCCAGACAAGGCAGATAGGAATTTAAAGTGAATAAACCTTTTTCCTACAGCAGGAGGAACATGCAGGAGAATTACTGACATTAAAACAGCAACAAAATAATGGGTATGTAAAATGAGGCAGTAAAGTTTATTCTTTTATCATTAAAAACAAAAATCTAGAATTACTATGTAACCTCCACTGTACCCCATCTCTCCCACCCCTACTCAAAAGTAGTGTTTAGCTGTGAGTCTGACTTCTGGAACTTATTTTTTTCTAGAAAAAGCCTAAAGGAGTTTCAGGGTTTATTAAGGTTATTACTTCTTTAATGTTGTACTCATGATGACCAAGTCAAGGACTAAGATAAAGACAGAAATAACCCCTTATCAATTGAAAGGAGTGGGGTACATTGTGGAGGATAAGCATTTTTCCTAAAGTGACAATCTTTCACTCTCGAAATTTTGCATAATGTACTAGTATCACGAGAAGAAGTTAACCAAAATTGTTTATGGGGCTGATATATATATAGAATAAAACCAAAACAATGCAAGCTTTTAAAATTAGTTACAAATTGGTTAGAGCATCATCCTTTTCAGTCATTACTGATTACTACCAGTTTTAAATTGCAAATTTGCTGCAAATGCTTTGTTCCTCAAAAAAACAAAACAAACAAAAAAATTACAATTGCATGACTGAGATAAACTCCCTTGCACCTTCCAATTTGCAAAGTTCTCTTCCCAGCTTCTTTTTTGTCTTCTCTGGCCTGAAGCCTTTGCTTGGGTAAGGGCCACCCAAAGCCCACACAAAATGAATTCCAGGCTAATTCCACAGTCAGCCTGACTTTTCCTTTAGCACACAACACTTCAGTAAATGGTTATAATACCTAAAGCAGCACTGTCACAGGCTCTGAGTGTTTAAGGTTGATGACTCTCCAAAGTAAAATTTCAGTGAGCTGAAGATGCAAGTAAAAGTAACTTCAAAGGGTCAGGTCTAGACAACACCTTCCTGTCCCAGGGAATTGCTTGATGCAGATGAGAGAAGGAAAGCCTGTCAAACCTCATTGACCACAGGTAGTGGTACAGGGTAATTTCTTCTGATAATGTCACCCTAAAAGGAAATCCTACAGACTAAACCCATTAAGACCCCAAGGGAAATATCATATGAACAAAATTGTTTTTGGTTTTTGCTTTTGGGGGTCATGGAAAGGAGAAAGGGGTTGCAGACAGCATTTTAAAAATTGATTCAGGCCTTTTTTTGTAGAGGGAAAAAAAATGGAGCAAAATTTGAGAAAAAAATGTTGTGATATATAACAATAGATATGTCTTTTACAAGTTCTTCCATTAGGTATTTATGAACTCTTAAATTTTTGTTTTCCTGCAATCAGAAACCATGTACCTTTTCAAGAAACACAGTTATATCTTTAAAAAGAATGTTAATTTTGGTAATTTGGGGGTAGTTTAAATCTTACTGTATGCTTTCAAGATGAGGTAGAAGGATATGGTTTGTAATTATGAACTGATTTTATGTGAATATATATGTAATATGAACACAGGTTTATAGCATACGTTTATTCATCTATAGAGCGATTACAAAAGAGAAACATTTACTTCTAGTACTTTCAAATTAAGATGTCTTATGCTTTTTATGGTACTATATATTTTTATTTGAAATAAAAATTTTTAATGAAGACAAAAACTTTGTTTTAACTTATCTTTTTCATTTTGTCCAAATTTTTTAAAAACTTACTTTTAAAAAAAGCATGAACATTTTAGTTCTTTTAAAAGACCACTGATGTACTTCAAAATACATGTGTATATTAATGGAATGTGCTTGACATTCCAAGACAATACTTCTGATGTTTCTGTAGCCATATGAATGTGAACAAGCTATGAACAGTTGACCTTGCCAGCCATCCCTAGTATGTTATATGGGTGGAACTAACTATATTTTGTTAAGAACATCTAAAATTTTCAGACAATGTAGCTATCTAGAATCTATAGTAGTCAGTCAGATGGATCTATTTTCCCAACTAAAGTTATATACCAGGGTGGGTCCCACACTATCCTGCATTGTTTAAAATTAGGCTTTGCTATATACCTTTCTACTCAACCAGTGTGATAGTGCTGTAAGCAGCATCGTATTTCCATGTGTTATCCTAGCACAATGAAAGCCATCTTCTACACCTTCCCCCATGAGACTGCACTTTTCTGCAAAATAAGACTCATATATGATATTCATGACTATTTTAAAACTTATCCAGGATATTCTGGAACTTCAATTTAATGAGAAACATGAAACCATACTGTCAAGCACATTTGGTAGCCTTCTTGATTTGGTTTTCTACTTTTCTTTGAGCATGTTTTTGAACAGTATGACTCATATATCAAAATTCTAATAGACAACTGGTTATTTGTTACTAATGAGATTACATGGTTCTATAAAACCTCCCTACTTTAGGTTAAGAAAATAGAATTCTTTCCACTGGTAAAAGCTGATTTAAAATGTAAACACTATTATTACTTTTAAGTTATTATTTGTAATAAATAATATATGTTATTATTTAAGTAATTATTTGAAGGCTAACAAATTTCAATCAAGAAATAACTTTTTAAAACTTGCTTACTGGTATTAAAAATTCTAATTCCTATGTTTTCCTGATTATAAAAGTAATTGGGGACAGACACATTTTGAAAAATCTGGAAAATGCAAAAACATATAAAGAATAAAATCCACTAACCCATTTGACATATTTCAATTCTTATTTTCTCTCCATATATCATTTTGCATATAGTTGAGATAGTACTTTATATATGACATCTTTTTTACATAATTAGATCATAAGATTTTCTCATTTGAAAAATCTCTTCAAAAAATCTTTGATAAGTATATAGTAGTCTATACTGTTCTAGCAATATATTGTATTTTAATGCTTCACCTATTTTTAATATCTTGCTTGCTGTAAATAGCTTGCCACTAAAAACAAAAAACAGAAAGTTGTACTTTTTTTGCACAAATTTGAGTGAACATTTAGGATTATTTCCTGAGTGTAGATTTCTAGTTGTGAGATAGCAGAGGTAAAGGATATGAATTTTTTTTTTTTAAGATCCTTGCTCCCTAATTTAAAAGTAAGATAATGTTCTTTGGTTAGTGGAGGTAAATTAAAAAGCAGAAGGTTAAAAAGATTCCCATAAGTTTCCTCCTTATGCAACTAACCACATTCTATCATATTTCCTTCCAGTCTTTTTTCTTTCATTTGAACATATTTAAAATTATTTTGTACAATTTTATATTCAGTTTTTCTCATCTAACATATCAGAAGCATTTTCATATAGCATTAAAATAATTTTTTTATTGATTGCATTATGATTCATTGTTTAAATGAAGTATAATTTATCCAACTATATTGCCGAGAATTTAGATTATTTACACTTTTTCTGTTGTAAAACAGGCTGTGCCAAACATCTTTTAGTATAAATCTTAGTGAGAATTTTATATTATTTCCTTTACAAAGATTACAAAAAAATGGAAATAATGAATTATAAACATTTTGTAAAGCTTTTTTGCTTAATAATGGTAAAAGTTGAACCAGGTTTTACTCCTAGCAAGAATATAGATGACTTTCATTCTCACCAGCATTACATATCTTTTAGGAGTTGCTAATCTGATTTAAGTATCAGCAATTTCTTTATTATTTGAATTTTTAAAGGTATTACCTAGATTAAAATTTTTTTCATGTTTCTTGCCTTTCTTACAAAATAATGCTTTTTCCCCATTTACTTATGAAATTTTGTATTTTTCTTTTTGTATTTTTCTAATTAGTTGAATTGTATGAGATTCTTATAAAATAAACTTATAAGTTCTATGTCAGACTTACTGCAAATTTATTTTATCCTGTTAGAAAATTTATTGTATAAATAATACGTGACAATTTTATTTAACATATCATAGTTTATATATAACTGATACATCAAAAATTCTCGGAAATATTTTAAATATTCTAAAATAATATATGTAAATTATTCATGAGTACTCTCACTTAAGAAAGGCTAACTTTTTACACGATCGTTAACTTTAAATTTGCACAGTTAAAATAGATTGAGTATACTATCTTTTGTCATTTTAAAGACCAGCGATGAATACAAAATGATGATACTAATTTGTATGAGTTTTTTCTCATAGTAAACCTGTGAATGTACAGAGATACTACTAGATCCAGATACTCTGGTAGGGATTTCTTTTACAGATCTTTGGCATAAAAGTATTTCCAGGAGATAAGAAACAATGTATACATCAATTTCAGATCCTTTATGGCATCCTTAGTTATAAAAGAATAAAATGAGCAAACAAGTTTTCATATGATTTTTTAAGGAAAAAATGAATTTTGCAAAACTCTTCCTTTTATTTTATTAATAGTAGAGAACAGAGTTCACAAAAATACTATCTAATTCACTCAAGATTATACAAAAAGTTATTCTTTTAATCTAAAGATGAATATTAGGTCAATATAGGCATTTATCATGATTAAGTAAAATTCTCAATTTCAGACTGTCTTTTTAGCTCCACAAAATCTTCGTGTTTTTTTTTTAAGAATGATTTTTATTGTTTTTGACAGAGAGAGAGAGAGAGAGAGAGAGATACAGAGACAGAGATAGAGAGAAGGGGGAGGGCCCAGAACAGTCTCCATAGTGTCACATCATTGGTTTTTCCACATAGTTTCATTCCATAGGTGGATGCGGGGCTGCACAGGGCAGAAACTGGGCAGGGGTCTCACCCCGGTGAGAACCGAACTGGGGGCACTCCCCAGTTCAGCATATGGGTCGGCACGGGCCAGGGCCAAGATTCAATCCTCAGTCCCTGGGGATGCAAATTGAGCGCTTAGCCCATTGAGCCGTTCTGGCTTCCCACACAAAATCTTCTTGAGTACCTGTGTTTAATTATATTATATATTTTGGAAATTATTTTGTAAATTATAAAAGAACAAATCCAATTAAATTATTGTCCATGCCCTTTTATTTTGACACTTTTGGGGATGTAACAAATTTTGAATAAAAATATACATTTAAAAATCTATTCCAGAAAGGAATTTGAATTATTTATTTTATAAGCAAAATGTATTAATTTCATTTTATTAGCAACCAAGCTGGCCAATGAGTAATACTTCCTCCATAAGCAGCACCACTACCCACAATTTTTCATTCTTAAAGTTTAACCAAGCATATGTATTAGAATGTATTAGGTGAAACCTTGCCAAAAAAAAAAAAGATTATTTTCAGAAATAAAGCAATTTCAAATTATTTAGATCTTTTTTTTTTCCTGGTTGAAAACAATATGCAAATTAAAACTACTTCAAATATTCTCTACCAGTAATAAATTGGAGGTAGGGGAATGGTAAAATATGCTTAGCATACATGTAAGCTAACTTCAAGGTATGACTCCCTAATTTCTTCATAAAAGATTGAAAAAGTTCATATTGTTCACTCACAGATATATCATAGACTATTAACAATTTACTGACTAAAAACAGATCCATTTTTCTCATTAGCTATGAAGTAAACAATATATATTTTAAGAACCTATACTTTTCCATGGGATCCAACAAAGTGAAGAAATCATCTTTTATAATTTAAAATGCAATCCAGTCTATATGTGAGATATTGTGTGGGCTTTTTTATTTGTGTGTTTAATATTTTAATTTTACAATGAATATATATATATATATATATATATATATAATCACAGTTATAGTTAGAAACAAATAAAATGAATTTTAATTAGCTCCAAAACATTTTTTCTGATATGCCTCCACAGAAAAAAAGTTTGCTTAATACAGCACTCTACAAGTATATTTATATTTATTAGGGGAAAAATGCTAGTAGTCATAAAAATGAAGCGGTGAGGGCATCAGATCTATTACAATTAATCAAATCAAATGGTTCACAAATAAGTACTCTGGATCAAAATTATACTTAAAAAAAAAGAAAACAATTACTATAATTGGAGATCCATACATGGCTTTCTCTTCAAGTGTTTCTTCATCATCTAAGTATTTCTCAATCATTCCTGTTGTCTTGTCCAAAGTCAACTTAAAATAATAATAATAAGAAGAAGAACAAGAACAAGAAGAACAAGAAGAATCTGGGCATTCCAGGATGACTCATTGGGTTAAGGGTTAAGTGCTTGCCTTGCAGCCAGTCCTAGCCCTGGCCTGGCCTGTGTAGACCCATATGCTGAACTGGGGCATGCCTCCCATGCAGGAGGTCCCAGACAGTTTCCTGACCTCATCATAATAGCAGCACAACATGTGGAATAAAAATGTTAGCAATATAACAAAAATCACTGATGTCTCTTATTCTTTCACCCTGAAAAAAAGCTCATTTTCCAAATTCTTTACAAAATATAAAGAATAAACTTGTACTTAGAACTGAGTCTATTAAAATCCACCTTATTTATATTCTAATTCTGACCAATTACCTTTATACACTCATAGATAATAAATTCAAGGTATTACTGACCAATCTTCTAAAAACATACCTTCTATAATGTAGTTGCTTTGAAAAAGATTTTTCCAAATGGAATAAATATCAGTCCTTTGTGTAATTTAAATGAAAATTTGATTATTCCTGCTACAATTTGTCATTCATAAATCTCTACTTAGCACTTCTCTTTAAGACAAGATATTTTATTAACACTTTTATTTTAAACATTTTCTTATTTTCCAAGAAGAAGAGTAAGGAAAAAAATGCCCTAAAATTAATGATGTTTTACTTGTAATATAAATCTTGTGGAGACTTTGGCCTGGTGTTTAGGCAGGAAAAAGGCCACATTTAGCAATAGATACAATAAAGGCAGCTAAAGTAAGTTATACTTCAATATTAAAGGTGTTTTTACTTTATTTCCCCTTTTCCTCAGATGCCTAGCAATCCTTTCCAAAGACAAGATGTTGATTTAACTATAATTTCTTAGGTAGATCTAACAGTAGCATTGGCTAAAAGACAAATGATGGCACTTTACCCATTATATTTTCTTTGAACTTAAAAGATGAACTAATCAGTTACTTGGGAACATTTTAAAAGTCTCAAATATAGTATTTATTTGTAAATTGCTACATGTGTAATGAAGCATTTTTCTATACTTAAAGTTTGACTAGGAGGAAAAAAAAGATACTAGAGCTCTAATCGAAAAGGATCAACAATAGCATGTTAAAAAGGGCATGTACTATATATTAACAGCTTTCTTTAAAAACCACGAATATCCTGGAAAGTCTCTAGAATTCCTAATACATATGCCTTTGGTCAATTACATATTTGCCAGAACAACTGCTGACCATCAGAGAGGTCGCCAACTGGTAAGCCTTATACAAGCAAATTGTGAAAAGAACTGGAGCTCCCCACCAAAAAGTTTCATGTTAATTTCAGGAACATCCTTTCCACTAATCCTGTGCTCTAGAATCTAGTCCCCCTGCCAGAGAATTATGGGCTTTCCCACTATACACTTTTTAAAATCAAAGTCTAAGCCAAAGAGAGGCAAACACCTGAAGATAGGGATATTTATGTCAAAGTTAATAAAATGCAACAATTACTAATTTTAGAATTAGTACCAAAATTAGTATAACAATTACTAATTCTAAAATCCAAAATTTACTAAAATACTGGTAGTAAGAAAGGTGTCGATGAATGGAGGATATAATAGAAAGTTTCAACTAGCAGAACTGAATGAAGCATGACTTGTTCTGAGTTTATGTCTTGCAAGTATCAATAATATATATTTACACCCTGGATTTCATTATTTTCAAAAGCTCTCATATTAAAGTTTATAATTTTCTCTTAGTTCTATTTAGGGCAGATGTACATATTGAGACATTTACAAAAATAAGAGATTTCTATGCTTTACTTTAAAACACAAATTTTCATAATTTTTCTCTCTGTAACAGCAAAATTTATAACTATAAAAATTTATGGGGGAAGCCGGGATGGCTCAGTGGGTTAAGCACCCACTTTGCAGCTCCGGGGACCAAGGATCAAATCCCGGCCCCAGCCGGTGCAGACCCATGTGCTGAACTGGAGAGTTCCCCCAGTTCAGTTCTCTCTCTGTCTCTGTATCTCTCTCTCTCTCTCTCTCTCATCAAAAACAATTAAAAATAAAATTTAAATAATTAATTAATTAATTATTTGCATTCTTTATTTCTTAAGAACCAGAAGAAAAGTAATGTATGAGGAGTATTTGCCCCATGTAAATTCACAAATTGGAAAATATCATAGGCAAAACAAGTGAACAGTAACTCAATATAGAGAACAAAGATAAATACCCCAAAGCAAAGTCTCAAAAGAATGTAGGAGACAATTTAAAGTTTAACAAAAAAGAAAACCTAAATCATTTATCAAACTATGAATTAATCATTGGGTTACATACCCAAAAGCTTAAAAATATTTTGTATAATAAAAAAAAAATGGTGAATTGATGATTTGATGGTTACTGAGTAGTACAAAATACTGTCCTAAAAATAGAGAAGCTTCAGCTGCATCATGATAAACAAGGCAGTTTAATTTTTTTTTCCCTGATCTAAACTACCAGATTAGATCGTAGCTAGAAATAATTGACAGATGCAAAACATTTTTTTAAATACAATGTGCAAAACATTTGCACTTTGCAAAACATTTTTTTAAATACAATGTGCTGAAAGTGAAATAGGTAGTAAATACTTAACGTTAGACATTCTGAGATTTACAACGAACTCTGAAGCCAGCAACTTCTAGTGTTTATTTCTCTTTGAGTGTTTCTACTTTTTATTTTTTAATTCTTCCTGCCCTAGCTAACAGGCTTTTTATTCAGTTGTTTGTTTCTGAAGTTAAAACTATAGCCATCAGCTCCATACCATCATAAACTATAGAAGGGTAGTTAAGTCTCATTTGTTTCCTAACTGTATTTCTATATTCTTCAGGAGCTAACCATGAATTTAATCATTTATGCAACAAATATTTATTTAGCACCTACTTTGAATGAAATAAGAATAAGACACAAGAAAAATATGTTTCAATAAACTTTTTACTTTAAAAACCTCACAAAGATTTGTTTAAATTAAGAAGTTTGGGGAAGCCGGGATAGCTCAGTGGGTTGAATGATCACTTTGCAGCCCCAGGGACTAAAGATCAAATCCCAGCCTCGCCTGTGCAGACCCATATGCTGAACTAGGGTGTGCTTCCTATGCGGGAGGCCCCCAGCCTAGTTCCCACATGTGTGGAACAAAACCATGTTGAAAACTGATGATGTACAACTATGGGGACTGCTCTGGGCCCTCCCCCTTTTCTTTGTCTCTCTCTGTTTCTGTCTCTCTCTGTCTCTGTCAATAACACTAAAATAAATCTTTAAAAAAATTGCTACAATGTTTATAGTTAAACTATCATAACTTAGTTTTGTTCTTAATTCTTTCACTTTTTAATAATCTGTTCTATTTGAGATTTTGGAGAATTTGCTTATGTCTTCTTTAAGGGTTGAATTAAATGCTACACCTTTAATCAGACTTAGTAATCTTGAAGAAGAGAAACAAAGTACTTTAAAATTGATTTTGAAGAATGTGAGAAAATTAGTTTGGATAGAAAAGATTAAAGAGTTTTGTAATTCTACATTACAGAACTAGTTCACAACTATTTTTGTACTAATGCATATTCCCATCTATTGGAAAAATTATTTGTGGAATAAGTTGTTTGATGTCTATGTCAGCCACCTAACTGTAAAACTGAAGGAATCAGGAAGAACAGTTCTCTTTTGTTCATCAGCATATCTCTAATGTCTGTCATAGGCTTAACACAATAAATATTTGTCAAGTGTAATAAATATTTGTTGAGTGAATAGCCCAAGGCCATCTTTCCCATTCTTTTGCTCTCAGAAGAAAGGGTCTATTGCTGCTCTGCTCATCATTTAGGTTATCTACACTCTCTCTGTTTTTAAAAACCAGTTCCATCTACTAACTCTCCCTCTTAGGGGAACAACATTAGTGCCACAGCTTTATCTCTCCCCCCAGAAATGTTGTATACTTTACCTTACTAAAGTTCTGGCTGTCAATGGAAGATCAACAATCAGTACAAATTCTTTGGGAGAAATGTAATTAAACTCTGTAAGTATGTAACTAAATTCAAGCAGTATCTGTTCTATTTGCCATTCTAGCAGGTCTTCCCAATGTGTTTTCTCTTAGTAGGATGTCTTTTTAGACCTCATTTTATATACTCCTTATAAAGTTCCAAGCAGTTATAAATCCCTAGGTTGTACCCAATCAAGTCACTTGAATTAATCATTACCAGACTTCCTCACTATGGTCCCTAAATGTTAATGAGGCATTATCCCTGTGGTTTTTTTTGTTTGTGTTTGTTTGTTTGTTTGTTTGCATTTAGAATATCCCCCACAATTTAGAGTCTAGAAATTCATAAGTTTACCTAAGAATTGTTTATTGCTTTACATTTTTAAAAGCAACTCTGATACATTATCTCATTTGATCATCACGACACTGTAAGTCAAAGAAATTATCTTTATTTTCTAAATAATAATAAAAAAGCAGGCATAGAGGACAAGCTAGTAAGTAACAGATCTGAGTCTTTTTATGCTAAGCTCAGAGTTTTTAAAAAGAAGATTTAATGCAGGGACCTGAAACTAGCAATCTTCATAAGTGTCTTGACATTCAGATTTTTAAAACCAAAATTAATCTGAGTGTGCATGAGGAAGGTATATTGCAAGCTTACCAATCACTATTGTATTTTACTGAGCCTGTCACCAAATTTGTGTTGAGAAAATCAAAACAAAACAAATTCATTTATTCATTGATCTATTCATTTTTTTAAAGATTTATTTTACTGTTTTTGACAGAAAGACAGAGAGAGAGACAGAGAGAAGGGGGAGGGCCGAGAACAGTCTCCATAATTGTACCTCATTAATTTTCAACACAGTTTCGTTCCACACAGGTGGGTAGGGGTCACACAGGGCAGGAACCGGGCTGGGGGCCTCCCACATGGGAAGCACACCCCAGGTCAGCATATGGGTCCATATAGGCTGGGGCTGAGACTCAATCCTTGGACCCGGGGCTGCAAGGTAAGCACTTAACCTTCTAAGCCATTCCAGCCAGTGTCCTCAATTTATTCATTTCTTTCATTAAACACAGCCATTATTTCAGGCACTAGGAATCTCAAGTTCCATAAGACATAGTCACTTCCTTTAAGAAATTTATAAGATAATGAGGGAATCAGATAAACTCATCTGGACAACAGGGTAGCAGATAGAGGAATGTATAATATGCTAACAATTAGGTCAGGTATTTAAATCAGAATGAGGGTCAGATCATGGAAGGTAATCATTGTGTGGCAATTATAAGTCTCCATTACCTCTCTCACTGGTTTTCCAATGGCATTGTAGAGTACAGTTTTCAAAGTTTAACTTCTGAGTTAGTTGCTATTAGCATTCTTAATATAGAATGAAAACTATAGACTTAGCTTCAGGTCAGCTCAAATCATTAGAGATTTGTGTTAAAAACTGGTAATTAAATTTTGGAGAAGAGCCTAAAGCTACAATTTTACCATAGACTTGAAAATTTTTCAAACAGATCGCAATATATAACAAACAGATAGATAACAGAGATGCCTTATATCTGATCAATAAAGAAAATGATATTCTATATTATAAATAGATTAAATCCACTTCAAATGTTCTATTTAGCACTATATATACCACTGTGCTCTAAATACATATTATCTTATTATGTTACATTCAGGAAAGGTAAAAAAGCCACAAAACCAAAATTTACCTAAAAGTAACATATCTAGTTTTTTATGTATTACCTAATACTCACTGTTTTTCTGGATCTAGAAAAACAGAATTATATTTTTTAAACTATTTGGTGATTTGTTAAAGAGGCTCTGGATCAAATACAACATGAAAGCTGTTTAGATTTCTCATGTCTTGGAATTTTTACCAAAAATCTTAATTCAGTCAAAGATTGTCATGTGGTGGTTTTAACTCAAGTCTTTAAACTCCTGGCCTCAAGAACTGGTACATATAGGAAGAGCTAACAAATGTGCTAACTGTTCTAAGTTATACACCTGAGCCATTCTTACTATATCGTTTAGAATGCTCTTGGCCAAATGGAAAAATCTAATTCAAGATAGTTTAAACCACAGGGGTAATATGGAAGTACAGGTTAACACAGAGGTTGTGTTCCTCACTCATTTTCTCACCTTTGCCCTCTTCTATGTTTCAGTTCTATCCTTGGGCATTTCCTTTAAGGCCACAAGATGCATACATTTGCTGAATGCTTCCTAGTTTAAAACTAGAGGAAAGAGGACTCTCCAACATCCTAGGATCAAACAAAACTCCCAAGAATCATTTTTATCAAACAATCTTGTTACATTCATTCTCTCAGAAAATATGTATTGATCAACTACTGTATGTCAGGTACTGTTTTGGACACTGGCACTGGAAATACAGCCATGAACAAAACAGATTCCCTATCTCCATGGAGCTTAAGTTCCTGTAACCATCCCCAAATCAATCACAGTGAGAACTGGTTTACTTCCATTAGTTTGCCACGCCTTGATTGAGGGTTAAAGTCAATCCTAATCAAACCACATGACTGCTACAAAATGGTATAAGGAATAGAATGCATGTCTGTAAGGCAACTACAATGGTCATCACTTTCACCTATTAATATTTTGTCAATGGACACTGATAATCAATTAGATCAATTCATACACAATTCTATATGAGTTGAAAAAAATATATGTACAAAATTATTTCATATTGAAATAATGTATACCTTGAGGAGAGTGGAAATAAACCCTTGCTGTTGTGAGATTGTCTGGAGATCCCAGGCAGACAGGATGACCAGACCTCTGTTCCACCTAGCTGCTGCTGAGATGTTGACCACCTACGAAAGCCCTGTCATACCAATGTTTTTAACCACCACAATTAAGGTCAGAAAATATATTGGATAATTTTTTTTTAATCATGTAATTTTGGAAAATAAAATATCATCATGCTTCAGATCAAGCCCACAGTGTCCTAATCTCTTTCATGGCTGTAGTCTTCATCCTTGACTTAAGTCCACTATCTACTAAAGAGATCTAAATTTCAGTCCAAATTCATTATGACTACCAGGGTGGGGTGAGTGGTGTGTGTGTGTGTGTGTGTGTGTGTGTGGAATGTCATACACATAATGGGTGAGAAGTCTTCTTGAACTAAAGGACACAAAGTAGAATATGTTGAGCTTATTAACAAATGACCTATGAGATCAGGTTACCAGTTACTAATGTTGCCTCATCTGTGTCCTCAGTGGGGTTTATATAACACCAAACTCTGATGTTGCATCACCAAAAATAAGATGCCAGAGCTATAGCATTAGGATAATTACATTCAGCTGTGCCTGCAGTAGGTGCTCACTAAATAACCAAGCAACTGCCTGACTCAATGAATATGGTTGCTCAAAGAAAAGAGAAATCACTTTCAGCTTGAATAGAAATGCTCAAGGACAAGGCAGCATTTAAGCTAGAATTTAAAGGTTGAGAGGGAGGAGAAGTGAAAGAATAAGAGGTTATTTTGAAATTTCTCACTTTGTTAGTCTTGGATTCATACTCTGGACTGAGTCAGAGTTAACATATCTTTTTTTTTTTTAAATATATTTTTATTTTATTTTTTTTTATTTTTATTTTTGACAGAGAGAGAGAGAGAGACAGAGACAGAGAGAGAACTGAACTGGGGGAGCTCCCAGCTCAGCATTTGGTTCCGCATGGGCCGGGGCCGGGATTCGATCCCTGGTCCCCAGCGCTGCAAAGTGAGCACTCAACCCACTGAGCCATCCCGGCTTCCCCTTAACATATCTTAAGATAGTTTTATCTGGGGGTGCTGGGATGGTTCAGCAGGTGGAGTGCTCAATTTACAGCCCCAGGGTTCAAGGATTGAATCCCAGCCCCAAATGGTGGGGACTCATGTACTGACCTGGGGTGTGCCTCCTACGTGGGAGGCCCCCAGTTCGGTTCTCGTGCCTCTTATGTGGGAGGTCCCAGCCTGGTTCCGGCCCTGCACAGCCCTGCACCCACCTGTGGAATGAAACTATATAAAAAACTAATGACTTACACCCACAGAGACTGCTCTGGACCCTCCCACCTCTCTCTATCTCTGTTTCTCTTGCTCTCTGTCAAAAACTATTTTTTAAAAAAAAGGTAATTTTGTCTAACTTTGGAGAAGGAACTGCTTCCGGTAAGAGGCCAGAGTTAAGCCTCAACTTGATTTTAGTAAACAAACTATGATATGATGATACTCTATTATTGTATGATGTGCATATTATAACAATTGTTCTTACTGAGTATTAAGCATCAAAAGAGCATTAAAATTTATTTACAAAATAGGGATTTTCTGTGAAGAATGCATAACTTAATTGAAACTCAGTAAGTAGACCTAATGGCACTCTTAAACAGGAATATAACCTCAAGAAAAATTTTCTTTTGGAGGACTGTCACAACTAAGATCTTTAACCTGGTTTGAGAAAACCACTTGAAAATCTGTGAACAGCAATTTGCCACTAAACAATAGAAATATTTTTAATTATAACTTACTCATATGACCCTTAGCTTCCCCCCAAAATGAAGAAACTGGGACTTAGAAGTTATGTGACTTTCCCAAAAGTCATCACAAAGGTAAAAATAAAAGGGGCTAAAAGTGAAATACAGATCAGCAGACTCCAAACGTAAGAGCTTTCACCAGCATTCTGCCTTTCTAAGCAGCAAGGGATTGAGGAAAATGGAGAGTCTCAAAAATGAAGTGTGTGACAACAGCCAGTAGGACTCAATTGATCACATAAACAGATCTGTGATTATGGTGGCAAAATGAGACTCATATCCTTTAAACTGACAGCATAATACAGACTTACTCCAAAAACCATGATTAAACAGAAGAAATTAAAATGCAATGTTTCCTCAAGGGTAAAAGGCACTCAATTAATTCAATCAAATGATTACTCCTTTCTCTCCTGATATCTTTCATCAGTGTATATAAAAGAAGAAAATTATACTTTAATCTCTAAAAGTATTAGAAACAGTAATTAAAGTACCTTGGCTGCAATTCTTTTAAGTGCTAAAGAAACTTTACCTCTACGTTTCTTACTCTAAATTCCCAACAAAACTTTCCATAAACAAAAACATTCAACTTTTTAAAAGAATCTGTTAAACAATCCCTAATTTGTTTGCATGAAAAGTAAACTCAGTCTTGTAGTTTTAAAATAATTCATTCCCAAAGCTAGAAAATATACGTTGGAAAAATTAGCAAATATTGATTTCAGTCAACCATTGCCATAAATGTTAGTCTTTATAGAATTCCCTCTCCTCTCCCAATCATCTATAAATGTTTTCATTGATGAAAACATAAAATTATTTTTTAAGAGAAAGAGAGAAGGCAAGAGGAAAAGAGCTGTTTCAGATTTTAAAATTAAACAAACCTAAAATTTTCACTATCTCTAATATGGCATCCCACCACCACCCTTTCAACAGTTTCTAGAAGAGACCAAAGGAATAATTTTGACGCAAGACTCAAAGTAATTGAGCAGATGTTTCAGGAACACCATGTTAATGTTGACCCCTTCCCACAACTGAAAAGTACAGAACATATGATTATCTCAGAATAGATGTAATTCACTTTCTTTGAAGATTTATTTTATTGTTTTTGACAGAGAGAAACAGAGAGAAGGGGAGGGCCCAGAGCAGTCTCCATGGTTATACATAATCAGTTTGCGACATAATTTCATTCCACACAGGTGGACTGGGGGCCACACAGGGCAGGAACCAAGTGTGTGTGTGTGTGGGGGGGGGGGGTGTCTCCTGCATGGGAAGCACACCCCAGATCAGCATATGGGTCCACACAGGCCAGGGTGGGATTAGATCCTCAGTCCCCTGGGCTGCAAAGCAAGCATTTAACTCACTGAGCCATCCTAGGTTCCCCTGTAGTTCACTTTTGTCCCATACAAATAATAATATTTAAAATTTTAAAAATCTCTAGAATATATTGTGATTAGATCATCTGATACTTTACCAATTCAAAGCCCAAGGAGTAGCTCGAAATCATTATAGAATTGCAGGGAGGAGCTAGTTGTATTTTTGCCCGTCTCCTGAATGAATTGGGAATTTTTTGAGAGCAAAGACTATCCATGTGTTATTCCTCTTTGTATCTCCATCATCTGATACATTGTAGGTGCTTGAGATGTTGAACTAACAAAGATGTAGTTTTCTTTCAGTAATCATTGACACTTATTTTCAGACCATGTCCCTTTTTTACTGATGTAACTGCAAAATGTTTTTCTAAAGAAAAAAAAAAATGCTTCTAGTTAATTATTCTTCTAATTCCAGGTTTTACATGAGTATAAATATGAACTAAGCATGTGTAGGAAAAGGCATTAGACCTTAAGAGTCACATAGAAAATAAGCACGAAACTCCAAATTGACTAAATCAGGTTTGTTATTTCATCCATTAAATAGTCAAAGCAGATTAATTAGACCCAGACATGTAAAGATTGATAAGGTTTGGTTTTTTGTTTTTGTTTTTTGTAACATCAGTTATCAAAAATAGAAATTTATGGGTTACATTTCAGCACATCTAAATTAACAGTTTAAGGCAAATATAGATCTTGATAAATAATTTTTAGTAGTACACATAGGCAAAAATGTTGAGACTGTTCCCCTTTCTTTAACTAGATTCATCTCATGCAACAAGGTGCTGACTTCCAACTGTCTTGCATAAATAATCAATTATACACATTATCATGGACACATTTTATTTAGAAATACAATCCACTAAAACAAAGATTTATTCTTCTAAAGACACAAATAGAGAGAGACTATACAGCCCAAAGCAGTTATCTTAATGGGCACACCTTTGATCACAGCATCTGCAATAAAAGCAGTGTGTTCAGGTAACAAAGAAAAGAATGTGACAAACATTTTTTGGCAGATCTCAATCAAAGGAAACTTCTTTGTCAATTAAAGAATACTGACTTTTCAGGAATGACTGTCAGAAGGTTTTTAACTCAAGTATTATGGTTTATATTTCTGGGCTTATAACTAATATAGCATGCAAAATAATCATTTTTAAGGCTTGCCACTGGGGTACACACATTGTATGGAAACAAAATAGGTAAGTATATCAACAAGGGTTTGTGTTCCAGAAAATATATTTGAAAATATATAGCCAGTATTCACTTTTTCATCTCAATTTCAGTCTTGTAGTTATACACATCAAATATAGATACTTGAAAATTATTTGAATTGTCACAAATAGCTTTACTTTTAAAGAGCTCAGAAATGGTAAATATCACCTGTGAGCCTTTGATAATACAGTGCAAAACTTTTATGAATGGCCAAAAGATAAAATAAAAAAAATACCACTTTAGTGAGATTCAATGATTAAGTTCATCTGTGTGCGTTACATTAATATGTATTTGATAACATCACATTACAATGTTATTCTGCTTTATTATTTTTAAACTAATTGTTTACACCCTTGGGAATAATGTCAAAAATACAAATTCCAGAGAAGCTGGGGTGGCTCAGCAGATAAGCACTTGCTTTGCAGCCCTGGAGACCCAGGAACAAATCCTGGCCCTGGCTGGTGTGGACTCATATGCTGAACAGGGGTGTCCTTCCCATGTGGGAGGCCCCCACCCAGTTCTGCCCTGTGTGGCCCTGCCTACCTTTGTGTAATGAAACCATGTAGAACACTGATGACATACAACTATGACTGCTCTGGGCCTCCCCCTTCTCTTTGTCTCTCTCTGTCTGTCAAAAACAATAAAATAAATTTTATATATATATATATATATATATGAGAGAGAGAAGTACATAAATCATCAGAACTATACATTAACTCCCAGTAGTCATACCCAAATTTTTGTGTGTGGGGTGGGGGGAGGGTGTGTGTGTGTGTGTGTGTGTGTGTGTAGCAGTTGTTTATTTGGGTGATTATTTGATTTTAATTTAACAGTTTTGTTTCCAAATGTTTTTCTTTTACAACATCTTTAGTATTTTATGTGGTCCCTTAGATCCAACATTTAGCTAGTCTGTTGTTGACCTGAGCAAATGTCTTTCTGATATCTGTCAGAAAGTATAAAAGCCTAATTTTATTAAAGTATATTATATATGCTCAGGACTGATAAAACAGTATAAAATGAAGAAGTTTGGCTAACGTTCAACTGGGCATTAAATAGCATTGGCAAGAATTTTCTTAAACAGATGGTGTAAAATCTTGCTAAAAAATAGTGTGTGCTTAACACAGGAACAATATCAGAAACAGATGTGCTGCAAATGACCAAAGTACCAAATAGAAAAAATAAACACGGGATATACATTAAAAATGACGCCCTTGCCAACTGAAAGAAAGGAAAGAAAAAGACTGAATAAATACATTTCCTTGTCAAATAGAAAATATACTGATATTTTTCCAAACCAAAGTAGGCATCCAAGTATTTGCCCTTTGGCTTCTCTTATACATTGGTATTAAACCTCTATTAGGGTGACCAAAATTAAATATATAATTTTATGCACATTAAAAAAAGCAAATCATATAAAAATGAAATAATTATTTGATTTTACCTAATATATGCAGGGGATCTCAGGGCCCCTTGTGCCTCATTTAAACCTGAAACTATTCTCATCAGCACAGAAGAATCTCTCTCTCTCATGCATGCACACATGTTTTAGAAGTGCTATATACAAGCGCCTGGTCGGCTATAAGTATTTGCCCAAGCATTGCACAACAGTACGAAAAGTACTAAGGGCCACTGGCTATGGCTGGCACAGAAACTAAGGCCAAATAGAAGAAACTCTGGACTCCCTGGAGAGGCCCTCGCTGAGGCTGTAACCCGCAGCGCGCCCCTAGGACCCAGCGCTCCAGGGCCGCCAGTCTGGCCACACGCGTCCCGGGAGGGAGCCGGTCCTTCGGCCTCTGGAGGGGGCCTCGGGTTCCTGTGTGTCCCGCCCCAGCCGCCACATCGGATTCGGGCAGCCTGAACCTTGTCCCCTTTACGAAATGGCTCAGACACAGGTTCTTCCGAGCCAGGCCTTGCCCCGCCGTGTTTGCTCCTGGCTTGGGTCTTGGTTGTCCCTCTTCCTTTGCCAGCTTTCTGTGAGGTGCCAGGGTGTGCTCTCAGGTTTTTGGCGTGTCGAGCAAGATTCACCTACCTAGGTGCGTAGTTACAGCCGAGGGGTAGAGGGCTTGGGCCTGGCCTCGCCTTCAGGTGCTTACTTTTAGGAAAGAGAAGTCTCCTCTGGAAGACAGATCTGGTTCCAGGAGACGGATGCTTCGCATTTGAAACCCCAGCCTCCTTTCTAGGGTCGCCGTACAAGGGCGCGAGGAAGCCGGTGGCCAAACGCACCGAGGCTCCCAGCCTGACTCAGAGCCCAGCCCGGGTGGCTGCGTGGAGCCTCGGCCACCCTCCTCTGGGACAGTGATGTGGGGGGTCGTGCCGGGTCTCCCTCCTGCTTTCGGGCCAGAAAACCTTTCCGGGGTGATGGGCCGCACTGTCCCGCGCATCTGGCACATGCCTCGGCGCCTCCCTGGAGTGCCCCGCACCGCTGGGGCCGCACCCGAGGCTGCTGGGGCCGCGGGGCCAAGACCGAGGCTGTGAGGACTGCGGGGCTCCACCGCAGTTCTCGAGAGGTCGCCTCCCAAAGCAGGCAGACGCCTTCTGAGCCAGCGGGGGCGGGACGGGTCTCAGACCCCATAGGAGGCCGCCCGCTGGCCTCCACCCCGGGCTTGGGGGTTACCAAGGAAATGCAACAATATTTATGACCAGCGGGAGATGACAAAATGCTTGCCCAGCACGCGATCTACCTCCCTCCCCCAGAAGCTTCCCATCCGTCCAGCTCGTCCTCCCCCGGGCGGCGGAGCCCCACTGAACAGCGCTGTCAGGTCCCTCAGCCTCACCCACACTGACCGTCCGCTGCCGCAGCTCCTCCGCCCCCGAAGAATTCCCGCTTCTAGTACTTTTGAGAGAAAAGAAGGAGCTGGACATCCAACCAGCAAGGAGTAGGGTGGGGGGACTTCCCTTCATACCTCCAAGGCTCACAAAATATCCTCTATCTGCATGTATAGAGCGGTGGTTAAGGCCTTGGGATGGTTTGGCATGCAGACTCTGTCACTAATTCACGTGAGAACTTGGGCCCCCTTTCTGAGTCTTAGGTTCCACATTTGTGAATGGGCGGAATAACAGTAAATTCATAGGTGACTGTAAGGAATATACATGGCAGCATGTGAAGTCTGGGTGATGCTAAACAATAAATGGCATTTCCTATTAAATGGTAGTTACATTAATCTCTAATAATGCAAAGTCTTTTCAGGAAAAAAACACATCAGTGGGGGAGGGGGCAGCGCAAAGAATCAGGAATTATAGATTAGTTTACTACTTTTTCCACCATGATCTTTAAAATTAGCTTTACATTGATCCATAATTTTTTTTTTAATGTGAGCGGTCTTCTCCTCCAATACCCCTAAATTATTGAAGCAGAACGGAAGTATTCTGAAAGGAGGGAACGCATTATACACAATAAAGACTTCACAAGAGACTGCTGCCTATTTTTTCCGGTGACTTTGAAATTCAAGAGCAATAATAAGTACAAACTATAAAACTCTGAGCCTAATCAAATCATTATTTCTGAAAGGTGGTGCAGTGAGGTGTCCTTTTAAAAAAATGCCTCTGAGTCCCTTCAGAGGAAGGGGTAGCTATTCTAAGGCAACGAGTGGCATTAAGCACTTTTTAAAATATTTTTGACATGTTTGTATGCCTGCAGCATCTGTGTCTGGATTTGAAGCCCTTCTTGGTGCATCTACCAAGAGATCTGTCTTCAAGATGAAGCCTGGTGATTTCCCCATGAGTGTTCAGGTAAATTCGACACCATGGGGGCTGTTGTAACCATCCCCGGTTGAGAGATGTCTTATAGCTCTTTTACAGGCCTAACTGCTGGACTCCAGTAGCAGAATCCCACAGGTACTGGTACCTGTTTCCATTTCGGACCCACTAGGTTTGGGGAGAAACTGGGCTGAGACAAAATGGCACTGGGGGCACGTAATCACCTGACAGACAGGGAATCTGTTAGGATCAAGATTCCGTTTATGGCCAGTGCATCTCCTCTATGTACCTCTGCCTTATTTGCAGACTGTACATGTTGGTGTGTCTCCTGTCCAGGCCACAGAGGCCTGACAGCACCAGCATCTAGCTCTGAGTGACCTAAGCTCCCATCCAGACAGTCTTCCCCACATTTTTGCCCTGAGGCAGGCCAAACCTTAGGACAATTTATGTTGGACCAACACGCACAGCATTTCTGTATGTGCAGTCAGAGTAGGTCCACAAAGGCTTACCCAGACTTCTAGGATCCAACACATTCCTACTCGGATTCCCAATAGCTTTCTCCTCTATAGCTGAGGTCTCTTGAGCACCCAGAGTGGGTTTCCAATGTAATTGCAAACAGTGAGGTAGGAAGGATTCTCCAGAGGGGCTGAAGTAAGCCCTTGCACCTGAAAATCACTTGGAGGTTACAAGTCCCTCACTCTAGAAGAAAAGTGGAGCCAAGGAATTTCCATGATTTAAATCACCAGAATCTCCATGCCCTTCCTTGCCTTCTAAGAATTATAAGATTCAAGTCTTGGCAAGAAGGGACCAGTGTAAATAAATAAGAAGCTAGAATGAATACAGAGAAAACCGTGAAACCGTCTCTGTACCTGTCAGCACACACGTTCTTTCGAAAAGTCATCTTTCGTTACCCAGTGCCAGGCACTTTCGTGGGTTCCAGGAAGTCAGAACAGCATTCGTTTCCTATCTCGGGGGGCGCTTGCAGCCTGGAACTGCGGGAAGTTCTGCTGGGGTCAACGGTATTCATCTGTTTGTTGAAGATAAACTATTTATAAAGATTTGTCCACAGTGGTAATAGAGGTTGCAGGAAGAACCTGTGCACAGCCCGAGCCTGGCATCGTGGCTTCTCCGGACTCCACGGTGACCCCAATTTCCACTGAGGCAGAAAAGAAGTGGGCACAAGAAGGAGAGCGGTGGCCACTTGTTCAATTTAGGCTCTGATCCATTTGCTGATGATTAGTCACTGGATGCTGTAGTTTTTAAAGAAAGGGGGAGAATATTTTTACCTTGGTTTAAAAAGCTTGACTCTGGGAAAGCTGGGATGGCTCAGCGGGTAAAGCGCTCGCTTTGAAGCTCCGAGGATCGAATCCCGACCCCGGCCCTTGCGGACCCACATGCTGAACTGGGGTGTGCCCCCAGTTCAGTTCTTGCCGGGACCTATGTGGGAGGCTCCCGACCCAGTTCCTGCCCTGCGCAGCCCTGTGCCCACCTGTGGAGTGAAACTATATGGAAAACTAATGTCAACTATGGAGACTGCTCTGCGTCCTCCCCCTTCTCTCTGTCTCTCTCTGTCTCTGTTTCTCTCTGTCAAAAATCAATAAAATAAATCTTAAAAAAAAAAAAAAAAAGCTTGACTCCTTTGTGATCGGTGTATTTCACAATCCCGACTATTTTATGTTCTTTAATGCCTGCACAGCAAGAATAGAAGTGGGAAGGAGGCTCTCTTTCCCACCAGACAGCAAACACCTGCAGCTCAGCCTGAAGCCAGCATGGGCAAGAACAGGGCAGTTGGACCACCTGCACTGGGGCCTCAACCCAGGTCAGCTGGACATGTAAAGAACCACTTTGAGATAGGGTAAATAAATCCATTAATTAAAAGTATCTGTTTCTGAACTCACTGCAGAGTAACATAACAGAATGGTTAAAAAGAGGGCCGTTAAAAAAAAAAAAAAGGAAGAAAGTCTGGCCTCAGCCTATTGCTACCCAGCCAGGTAAAATGGCCTTAGGCAAGTTACTGAAGTAGGCTTATGCGCTTCAGTGCCAGTGAGGCACATGATAAGTAATAAGCGACAGGTATGATTACTGCCACTTTCACGATATTCAGAAGTTTGCACAAACTGACAGAAGTCAAGGCGCCAAGCATTTAAATGCAGCAGATTAACCCCCAAAGAAACCAACGACAGAAAAGGAGGAAAAGTTGCTCATAGTGCTATGTTGGGCTGAGATGCCAAGGTAGGGGTGGCTCCAGGTGCCTTTTTCTCCAGAACCTCTGCAGTGCTGAGAGGCTCATCTGGCGTTGGTGGCAAGTTCTGTTGAACTCCTGGAAATGGCCAACTAGAATCCCGGGTCGGTGCTCAGAGGTTCCTCTTTGGCCCTGTCACCTGGGGGATGAAGCCTTTGGTGAGGCCTCTGCTTCCAGACTTCTCTAGGGCAGCGAAGGAGGACACAGGAGGAACAAAATTCTGCATTCACTGAGAGCCTACTGTTTGTATGTATGGACGCAGGTCAACATCAGTGCTGTCATCTCTATTTTATGGATGAAAAGACTGAGGTGTTACATTGCTCAAAAATCCATTACAGTTTGACTAACTTCAAATCTCTTACTCTTACTGTAACAACACCTTGCCTAGTTTTTAAACCCTGAGCTCTTGCAAAGGAACAGGCATGCAGGGAAGGAGGAAAGAAGGGGGAGGAGGAAGGAGAGCAAGAAAATGAAGAAAACACCCCCACAGTTACAAGAACCAGTCTGCTGTAGCAGAAATCTATATAAAAAGTGTTGTCTCAAGATTATTACACAGACTTTTTTTTCTTTTTCTTTTTAAGCCTCGTTTCACAACAGGACAGGGACATGAAAGTGTTGCAGGGGAGAAACGGAGAAACTTCAAAGCTGAGTTTGTGCAGGGTTTGTGTGGGGCGCATTCACACAGGCTAACACCAGCATCCAAGCTGCCCATCTTCCCTTATCAAAACAGGATCGAAGCCTGGGACTAGGGCACTCACATGGCTCCCTGCCACCACCACCCCACCCCACCCCACCCAGAAAACACGATCTGGTGCCCCTGTTTCCTCACTCAGATCAAGTTTGTCTTTCCTGCCTCTCTGGCAGGGCTTTAGCTGACTCTCCGAGTTCTCTGGGGAACAGTGAAAGAGAGGAGGCCTTGGGGCTTGGGATAACGTCTACTTTCTAGATTAGTGAGGTCCACGCTGTGTGTGTCTGTGTGTTTCCCTCTCCACCTCATAGTTTGACTTTTACAGAGTTGTGGCAGAGATCTGTAGAAACAGGTTAGAATCTGGTTTCCACTAGTCCTGCCGTGTTGCTCATTCTGAATGTAAAATGGATAGAAGATCAGCAGCCCCAAACCACAAGTGTGTGTAAGGCGAGACTGTCGGCTAGGAAATGTCAAAATGAGTAAATGGTGTGATGAACTTTTGGGCTTTGTGCTGTAGCATTTAGTTCTCAAGCGTCCCAGACTAACCCAAATTTCAGTTTCCCTAGGCTCTTATTCTCTCTCCTACCATCCTTCCTATCAGGTGAGAAACCCCCTATCTCCTTCCTCAGCGACCCGGAGACTTTTCTCATGCCCTGGGGGGTGGGGGTGGGGGTGGGGGGGAGGGAGGGCACCGGCTGGAAAGCACTGAGTCCACACATTAAGCCTTCCCCATGCCAACTTGATTTTCGGTTGCTAGGTCCCTAGAATGTGGGGGGACAACTAGCCCCAGCCCGCACATCTGACTGCAGTTAGCGAAACAGACGCTGGGAGGGGCCAGAGTCTGGGTGTGTACACCAGTGCGTTCCCATTGTCCAGTGCTGTGCACACTATCCTCACCCGGAAACCCATCCAGCCTCGGCCTTGGTCCGCAGTGGGGGTGAGAGTGGATCCCAAGCGAGGCTCCCAGCACCTACGTTTGGGCAACCTCCACTGACTTGAATAAATACGCCCTCCTTTTCCCTCAGAAACTGGGTGACAGGTCTGAGAAGGAACCTGGGACGGGTAAGTCCCAAGGTGAGCGGGTTTCCTGCTCCGTGATCTGAGCGTGAGGTGGATTATGAGCGGAGCAAGTTTGTGCAAAAAACCTCTGGAAACTATCTCCTTCAGTCCCTTTCCGTATCAATATTTATAATGGTTAGACAGGGTGAGCAAAAATTCAAGGATGCCCTCTCCCAACTCTGAATTCAATGTGACATTCAATGTGAATTCAATGTCACAGTTTCAGAGCAGTGTTGGCTGGGTTGTTACTTTCACGGGTAAAGGAACAGCCACAAGAATCAGCTGAAACCTGCGACTTCTTACCATCGTGGAGGTCTCCCCCTACCTCCACTCTTCAATAGCCCTCAGGCCACCGACAGCGCGGGTACCTGGGGGGCAGTCAGTGAGGGCCCTGGGACCCCAAGGGCTGGCACTGACCCTTCGCCTGCGGGCCTGGGAGTCTTGGGCGTGTCTCGTGTGACCACGCTTTTGTCCAGGCCCAGCTGTGCCTCACCCAGGTGTGCACAGTTCCGACCCAGGTACTTCCTGGAAGGCTGGCAGGAATGCTGGGGCCCAAGGCAATTGCTTGAGCACCGCGGAAACTCCATGTTAAGTTCCCTTAAACATGTGGTTACTCATAGAGAGGAACACAGAGGCAAAGGGCTCAACAGTCAAGTTGGTGGCGACTTTCCCTACTTAAAGTAATAATTGGCTAATTCGGATCTATTGCTTTTAAATATCGAGTTGCAGAGACGTCTGTCAATGCAGGCTTAATTTCATCCCACTGATGAAGAATGTTTATAAACGGCTCCTAAGGCGCCAGCCGAGTGTGAAAATATCAGTTTTATGCCTTTTGATAAGAATTACCGAGGTGGAAGCCTTATTAGAAGATTACAAATTTCGCAGCTGCTGCAACCCAATTAGGCATTTCTTCGCGGTAAGTGGAAACTGTAGGGGTCAGGGCGGGTTGGTGTGTGCTCTCAAGCCCCGACCTCCAATTAAGCGCTTGGCTCTATGGGACCCCCCTTCCCTGGCCCCCTGGGCTTTAGGGCGACACACCCAGCACCTCCCAGCTATAGCCCTCGCACCCGGGACCGGATGCACTCCCAAGTCTGTCTTGCCTTTACCCAGCCTTTCAAACAGTCCTGCTGTTCACATCCTGCCTGGGTGGGCTTGTGGGCTCCCTTCCCACTGAAGCAGAAATGGCTACCTAGAAATTTCAAGTTAGTAGGTAAGAATGGCCCTAAAGCGGGCCATTCCTCTTACATTTACAGACAGATAAGATGGTTTGTCTTCGTTCAACCAAAATTGGTCTGTCTTAGAGTTTGAGCTAAAAACCTTTATTAGGAAGGCAAAAAGAGTTCTTCTGGTTCATAGCAAGTAGCAGTAGGCGAGTTTATTTTTTGCCCAAGCCGAGGACGAGCGTCGGTAAGAGGGGTGACGCTGGTCCGAAACGCTGGGCCACTGAGCAGGAGCAACCCTCTCGCGAAGTGCGTTCCCGACGAGTGGTGGGGAGGTCGGTGGGCCCAGCACCTGCCAGACGCTCAGCCTCGACATGTGTAGCAAATACCTGCACACTGCCCTCCTCCCACCTCCACACGCGACCCCCAGCCACAGGCTTACACACCTCCCGGGACGCAGAAACAGACTCACCGCCTGGAGGCCTACAGAGCAAGGCTGGGTGCGGGCCATTACGGGGGGAAGGTCCGCGTCCGGCCCGGCTCCGGGGGAAAAACGGCCGCCAGACCGCTCTCCTCCTGTCTGACAACTGTTCTTCTTTCTCAAACCCATAAGCCTCTAGAAATGAACCCTTACCTCCACTTATGCACAGATAGGAGCTCTTAGATCAAGATTAGTACCGGTATTTTGAAACCTGATTGAGAGCCGCCTGATTAGGCAAGGGTGGGTGGAAAGACCGCATAAACGCCCGCCCCCGCCCCGCTTAGCAAAACAGCCCCAGAGCTCTGCGGGTCTCCAAAGGGCCCGCGCCCTTACCCCGGACTCAGTTTCCAGACCCCACTCAATAGAAATGGTAACTAAGTCCTCGGACTGGATCTTTATTACTTCCACTCTCAATCCTGCTGGATACACGGCCTGACAGAGCCAACGTTATGCACGACGCTCCATTCGGAAGAGCCATCTCGAAGCTGACGCTGTTTTATGAAAACTGCGTTGTGCGGATTTTCCCAAAAATACTCATTTTTGCATTTCATGAAAAGAACACGTCTCTCTGTTCTCCATGTACAGGTTAGCTTTTCGAGAAGTCGGTCCACCCCAAGCCCTCAATTCTAAGAGGGCACAGATAAAGCACCGCGTTCTCCTCCCCCCTACCCGGTAATTTTAAGCGACGTCTCCCGGAGAGGACCCGCGAGGGGATGGCTAATAGCGCACTAGCATTTCCGCAGCTGAGCGGAAAAGAAAACAATGGCGCTAACAAGGTGCTCTAGGGACCCTCGTGTTTATGGGAGAAAAATGTATTGAGGAAAACCTACATTTGCCGTCTTTGCTCTGTCCCAGACAGTTACAAGGGCTCACTTCGCGGGAAAATCTGCCTCTCCCTGCCCACCCCCTCCAGCCTGCCGCTGCTGAGCACTTCGCTCGTCCTCTGATAGACAAATAAGGCAAGGAGTTACGAGTATGAGTGTGTGTGTGTCCTCTAATAATTGAATCAACATCACATGATTTCGTTAAAGGCCTTTAGGAAACAGAGACTCCAGATATGCTTACATTACTTATGGTTCAGAAATTTTCTTAGAGGACAAATTGGAAACGAAAATTACTGTTAAATACTCTCTTACCAAATTCCCCATTCATAACTAAATAATGAAGTAAAATGTATACCATAAAAACGCTATTTAAACAAATACAACTTCCAGTCCTAATAAAAAATACGGTACCCTGAAGACAACCCTCCACCCCCCATCCCCAAACACGCAGCCACAATCGAGGCAGGAGCTGGCTGCTTTCGGGTTTACATTTTGTCAAGGACAAGGCGAAATAGCAATACTATTAGCAACATACTTTTGTTTTTCTTGTCGCCTTGATTTCAAATCTAGTCGCAACTCATACGCTTTTGTGCAGTTCAGATGTTCCTTCTTTATCTTTAATGAGAAAACTTTCTTCAAGGAAGCGCGTACTGCTAGATAAGTCAGCCCTCCGGCTGCCAGGAGTGGTCGACCCCGGGCGAGACCAGAGAGTTGCGCATTTCAGGAGAATGACTAAAATGTTCAAGTCACCCAGATCCCCGCTGCCCCTCAGCTTGCTGCAGAAAGACATGTAACCTGAATCTTTGTTTAGGTTTTGGTTGGGAAGCAAGAATTAAAAAGCCACGGCAAATGCAGAGAGCAGGTTTTTGGGTTTTTTTTAAGTCAAAAGTTAACAGGGCCATTTCCAGAGGTTTTTTGTTTGTTTGTTTGTTTTTTTAATAGTGAATCTGGAGTAAGTTGGCTTGTCCTGATAAAGATCTTAACATGTAGAGAAGGCGGGTTTTCCTAAAGGAGGTGAGGCTATTCCTTCAGGAAAAGACTTTCCCCTCACACCCCTTTCCCTCCCTTTATGTAAGGTTCCACCCTCTGGGAAAAATAATTTTTTTTTTCCTCTCTCTTCCTGGAGAGACAGACAGACCTCAGTTAGGTTGGGGAAAGAATCTTAAGAAGAGTGCAGCAGAGCATGGTTATGGCCACAGCGGCCTCTTTGGACGAAGACTTACTTGTGGCCTTGTTCTCGGCGTCAGCTTTTATTAGTGCGCTGGGGCGGGGGAGGGGGCAAGGTCGGCAGACAAGGACAGCCTCCGACCCTCCGGAGTCGGTGTGAGATAAGCAGATCTAGCAGGGCCATGTACTGGAAAGGCGATCAGATGTTTGTGGGTAAACTGGAAGAAAAGGACGTGCCCGACCTGGCAATTCCCCTTGAGAAGGTGAGCGAGCCGACGCCTGGCCAGACCAGCTGAGTCGGTTTCCTTGAACCGCGAGCTGTTTGGGCTCCTAAAACGAGGTTCAGAAATTACCTGTAACGGCCTCATCTTTGGACCCGGCTTTTGTTTTGTTTTGTTTTGTTTTGTTTTTGTTACGTAGTAGCGTTAGTCAGTAATCATTGCCTCCCCTCCCCACAAGCTCACTTAACCTGAGGCATGGAGACTGTAATTTGGGAGACGAAGCCTCGAGCCTAAGGCGCTCTCGGGTACATGTGAGTCCTGTTTTTGTTCTATTTGCCGAGGTGATCGTGGCGGTGGGCAAGAGCGAGTCGGGAGGTCCGGGAGGCGGCCAGGTGGGCCCAGAGGCGCGGTTCCGTGCGCCCCGCCGCCGCGGACGCCTTCCCGCCCTAAGGCGCGCCCACGGCGGCGGGGAGATGCTCGCTGTGGCCGGCCCACAGCGAAACAGAAGGAGACTTGGCTTCCGCAAGGCTTTGGGAATCCCAGGGCGGGCCGAAGGGCTCTTTTACTAAAAGTTCCCAAAGAAGCAAGCCCCGGTGTTCACCTAGCAGATGGGGGAACTAACGAGCTCTCAGCCTCGCTCTGGAGGCAGGACCCATGGGTGTCTCGCGTTTTGCGTTTGAGAATCAGCTGGAGCCCGTTTAAGCGCCTGAGCGGGACCCGCGCGGGGATCCTCTGACTTTGTCTTTGCTCCGATGCTGGCGAGGAACAGCCGGCGGACGTGGGGGCTTTTCTGCTTTAACCTCCTTTGTGACTGCGAGGACGCGGCCTCAGTGCGGCTACGTTGGGTTCCGCGTGGGGAGTGCGCCCGAGGGCCCCGGCTGAGGCCCGACGTCCTTCGGGTTTGGACCCTATCTCTCCAGGTGCTGCCAGGAGGGAAGGAGGGAGGTGACGACTTAGAAAAGCAGAGGTGTGGGTCGTTCGAGTTTGCACCTCCAACCCCCTGCTAATGTTTTTGTGGAGACGGCAAAAAAAAAAAAAAAACAACCAAAAAAAAACACCCCCCAAAAAACAAAACAAAAAAACGCCCAGAGAGGCTGTTTTCGTTTAAGAACAAAACTGCAGCAAAGGCTTGGAAACACTTGAGTAATACGCGTTGTTGCTTTAAAACATTTTGACCGAGGTTGGGTGTTTTTTTAAATGGCATAAATTAAATTCAGCTGGATAGTTTCCATTATTCAATACGCTTTTTGCGCTATTTAAAAATAATCCTTTAGTAGTTCAACTGTTGACTTACCGAGCAATAAGTGGCAATTTACACCTTAAAGAAACGAGTGTAAATCACTCACAGCTCTAATTGCTGCAAGTTTACGAAAGAGCTGCTGGCTCAGTTTAATCTGAAGCATTTTCATTCAAATTGTCATAGGAACAAACACCACGCTTCTTAAATCCCGCTGTAATTAGCGTTCAAGTATCCTATTAAACCTCTTCACCTCTTGGGCTATCCAATTCAAAAAGCCCCCCCCTCCCTTAAAAATATATGTGTCCTGCTCTTTTGAGGTTATTAAAGAAATCAAGTTTCTTTCCCCATCCCCTCCGCAGCCTCTTTTCTTCTCTCCCACTCCGCCTCGGCCCCCCACCCCTTCGTGCACCCCTTTTGGCCCAATGACCCCGCTCCGCCGTGATTGACGTCTGGGAAGAAAACGCTTTGTGCCGGGATGATTGTTATTAACTTGTTACCCCCGGTAGGGGGGGGCGGGGAACCGACGTGCTCGGGTGAGAGCTGGGGAGCGGGATCCCCGCGAACGCCGCAGCGCGCGGGGCGAGCCCTCGGCGCTGGGTGGCCGCCTCCCCGCTCGCAGGGGCTGCGCCGCTGGCGCCCGCGGCCGGAAAGGGAGGCTGCGCGCCCGCCCGTGGCCCGCGGTGCGCCGGCCCAGGAGCCCTGACGGCGGCACGCGCGGCCGAGCGCTCATTAGCCCGCGGCGCCAGTGGCGGGGCTGAGGCGCTGGGCCGCGTGTGCGGGCTCGGAACTTCTCGTCTGTGTCTTCCGACTTACCGCCCTCCCACACCCCGCAGTGCCAGGGGCTCATGTCGGAGGAGTGCGGGAGGACTGCAGCCCTGGCGGCCGGGAGGACTCGGAAAGGCGCCGGGGAAGAGGGACTGGTGAGTGGGGAGGGACACGGGTGCTGGCACACAGGCGGTGGGGCGGCGGCCCAGGGTCGTTGTCCCGCGCTTCTTCCCGGGCCCAGCTGGCTCTTGGGAGCGGGCGGAGGGAGGGTCTGGGGCGGGGCGGCGTGGAAAGCTGAGCCGGCTTGGCGGACGGGGCAGGGCAGTGAGGCGTCCCGGGTCCTGGAGGTCAGCGGTGGCAGCCCCAGCGCGTCGTGGCCAGCTCGGACTCGGCGTGAGGGCGAGAAGGGAGACCCCTCCAGAACTGGGGGGTGGAGGCGGGAGGGCAGGGATGAGGGAGGGGTGGCGGCGGGGGAGCCCCCGGGGATCCGGGGATTGAAGACAGGAGGAGGGGTCCAGCCCCGTCTGAGACCGCGCCTCGCGGCTTCCTGCAGGTGAGCCCGGAGGGAGCGGGGGACGAGGACTCGTGCTCCTCCTCGGCCCCGCTGTCGCCGTCGTCTTCACCCCGGTCCATGGCCTCGGGCTCCGTCTGCCCTCCCGGCAAGTGTGTGTGCAACAGCTGCGGCCTGGAAATCGTGGACAAGTACCTTCTCAAGGTAGGGCGGAGCCGAGAGGCCCAAGGGGAGTGCGGATATCCTGGGAGCTCTGGAAAAGGAAAAGTTGTTTTTTCCCCTTTTCCATTCAAGTTCTCGCTTGAGGTTTTAGGCTTTCCAAGCAGAACAGCCCTCTCAAGGGAAACTCGTTCGGAGGGAAAGAGTGGGAGAAGAAATCTTAGAATCTTCCGAGTTGAAAAACAGCTTACGTGTACGTCGTGGTTTAAAAGTGCTGATACCCCGTGTGGATGGACTGCAGTCAGCCACCCACTTGCAGAGGAATGGAAGTGGGGAAAGAAACCCTTTTACCCTTTCTGAAATAGGGGCCTGCCTGATTATTTTTACTGAGCCCTGGTAACTTAGGGTCCCTGCATCCCCCAGGAACACACACATGCCTGCCAACTTCTGAGAGTCCCAGGTCGGTATAATAGTCTTTTTTGGTGAGAACCTCTCTAAAGTGCCTTACAGGGTCTTTCCTGGCCAGGATTTTTTTTTAAAACATGGTTTTACGCTTATTTACAGTTACCCGAGGCTTTTTCAAAGTAACAGTTCCTAGGATCCTTTAAATAAAAACCGTTTCGGTACCTTCCTCCTCTTATTAAGGTTCAACAATTCAAAGCCACCCCAGTGCCTTTTTTTTTTTCTTTTTTCTTTTTTTTTTCAGTTATCTCCAGTGCTTGGGGAAAGACATAAAAATTGATGTAAAGTTAGGAAGAAAGAAACCTAGGATGAATTGCTTCAAGAAGTGGTTTGAGAGAAGATTGTATTGATTTTACTTTTCTTTTTAAAATATTGTGAGGGAATTGTGGAGTACAAATTCTGGCAAATCTATGTCTTTGACTGCAGGATCATGGTCTCATGGGTCTTCATCCTAATGCTATGGGTTTTCAACTTCAATCGCTCTTTAAAATGACTATTTAATGATCTCTCTTACACTGAATTAGTTGCAAACCAGTTCACTTTCTATTCCTTCTCCACCAACCCCCATCTGTTTTTCAAAAGGATTAATTATGGAAAGTATGAGTTCAAAGAGCAAGTTAGTGAGTTTCTTTAAGTTTCTATCTCAATGTACAAAGCTTCTCCATCTGTAAATACCCTAGATTCAACCCAAATAAAGCAACAAAAGTTTTGCTGAAAACATTAAAAATGAGTTAATCTTTATTGGTGGTTAATTCTTAAAGCTGGCATCTTGACACAGCTCTCTTTAAATCTACACTCTTAAGATTTCCCTGTCAGTGCTTCTAGACCTGAACCTTCCTGGATATTTCAAAATCATCTTTTAGACTGAAACTAGCTTCTTACTTTCAACGAGCCCTCTTAGTTAGCATAATCTTTAAGAATGTTCTGAAGGGATCTATAAAGGCATTAACACTTCACAGCAAAGATATAGAAAAAAAGGTATAATGTGACTGTTAACACACCCTCTGAAATAGTTTCTGGTTTCATGTTTTATGTGTTAAAATGTTTATATATTATTGCATATTTGTGTTATATAAACTAAGTTCCTAATCTTTGCATTGTATGGGACAGGAGTCCTCCCAATGAACTCCTCTACATTTAATCTTTTTGCATCCTTGTTGTACATAGTATATTAACTGTAACAAGTTTAACACTACATGATTATATAAAAATTCTGAATTCTTCCTTTCCCCATTTTGAGGCTTCTTTATCCTGCTAAGTTTTAATTTAATTCAAGTCACTGGTAAAAAGAAAAAAAATGTGGGACTTTGTAGAGTATTTGAGGGTGTAAACTGTTTAATATAGAAAAACACTGTATTGTGAGGCCAGTAAAATGGAGTTAGAACAAAAAGTACAAGAAGAGATAAATGTATCTGTTGCCCCATCTAATACTTCAGTGCACTGGTGTTTGGTTGGTTTTTCTGGTTTGGTTCTACATACATATACATATACAGATTGGATCAATACCAGCCATCATGGAAGGTTTATATTTTTTCTCTTCACCTTACTTTCCTCCTTAGAAAATAAATGAAAGATGAAAGAGTTTTTGTTTGTCGTTTCTAAGTAAACTTCAAGGAAAGGTGAAAAATCAGGCATTAGGTCTGTCTAGCTTTAGGGAGTTAGAGAGTGGTCATGACTCTAACCTGAAGCATGAATCCACCTTTACTTAAAAAATAAATAAAATAAAATAAATAAACAAGCAAAACCAGGCAACTGGGATAAGGTGGAAATGCAGAAGAAGGTCCCAAACAGTAGAATACTACAGGAAGCCCGTACTTAGAAGTTTTAACTTAATTGGGTCCATTTTAGGAAAAAATAGAAGGAAAATATATCTTTATTTTCAGGACATTATTGGCCATTGTTCATTTTTTTAAATATTTCATTTCCTCAGATTTTTTTCTGTTATTTCTTTGCTATTTTTCATGTTTTATTGCACAGTGAACATGCAGATCTTTTGAGCAAGACCAAAACTTAAAACTTTTAAATTTCACCAAAATGATACTCTCAATTGATGCTTTCAAAAGAGACATAACTGAAATTAGAAGCCAGTGAAACATTTTTCTTCAGCTTCTAAGTACTTTTATATTTCATACGATAGACACACATGATGAACAGTAGTGCTAATCTGATGGACAGAAAGTCTTTGTTATGAAATAGTGTAGCAAATGGCATATTTCACAAATTCCCATCTTTCCAATTTCCTAATTTCTATTTTAGGCATTAGATCTGTTGGTAGGGTGTAACTGTTGTTTTTGCATCATTGCTGTTCTTTTACTTAAAATTTAAGCATAAATCTAGTTCTTGTGTCCATTTGACAAGAGAAAACTTGAGCCTGCATTACAGGCAAGTTCAGGCCAATACACATGTTTATTCTAGAAGGCTGAAGTTGTGGTACTTATAGTGTGGTGTCAGCAGTTTAAAGTGAAGATAATTATGATTTGTCCCCTGAATTGATAATATTTTATGTCCCTATTTAGAAAAAATGAAGTTCTATGATTTATTAAATCACCATTTTATGCTTTCCTTCTTGAAGTATGAATGGCAAACAAGGTTAGGTGCCTTGTTAAGAGTCACTTATAATCAGATTAATTTTTCCTCCAGTAGACAAATCATTAAGTAACCATGCATAATAGAATCATTGATTCTATTATTTAATGTTAGAAGAGTGCCAAGGCTTCTGCCATGTCAACATTTAAATCTACCTTAGCAATTTCTGTATTTTAAGCAAAATGGATTGCCTGCCTTTTGTTTTTGTTTTTTTTTTCTTCTTTTTTACAAGGGTAAGTATTTATCTTATAAAGCTGCTTTTTCACTGCCTTTCTCTGTCACTTTAACCAGCACACAGTTTATCATTGTTTGTCCAAAAAGTAGAGTGAGACGGTATGTGTCTTGACTTCCTTAGCTATCACATTACATGATAGGAAGAGTTTGGTAAAAGAAAAAATAAACCAGTATGTATTACTTTTAAGTACCCAAGAATTTTCTCTGTGTTCATAGAAGTTCTGTTTTAAAAATAAAATAATCCTAAATTCTTCAAAGAAATAAAAAAAAAAAATTTATGCAAAATGTAGAACATGTTATTTAAATTTGTGTAAATAACACATTTTACATGGAAACATTCAGAGTGCACATTAACATTAGGAAACCAACCTTTTAAATTGTCTAATACACAAAACCAGTAAATGGTGCTCTTTAGTATTGGAATGATTTCTCATCCTGCCGCTTTTTTCTTCACAGGTGAATGACTTGTGCTGGCATGTGCGATGTCTCTCCTGCAGTGTCTGCAGAACCTCCTTAGGGAGGCATACCAGCTGTTACATTAAAGACAAAGACATTTTCTGCAAACTTGATTATTTCAGGTACACTGACTTTTTTTTTTTTTTAGTAAGTAGCTATTTTAAGAAATTATTAGGGGAAGCCTGGGATGGCTGAGCGGGTTAAGTGCTTGCTTTGCAGCCCTAGAGACCAAGGATCGAATCCCGGCTCCGGCCCAGGTGGACCCATATGCTGATCTGGGGTGTGCTTCCAGTTCAGTTCTTGCCGGGGGCCTATGTGGGAGGCTCCCGGACCAGTTTCTGCCCTGTGCAGCCCCATGCCCACCTGTGGAGTGAAACTATATGGAAAACTAATGCTGTCAACTATGGAGACTGCTCTGGGCCCTCCCCCTTCTCTCTGTCTCTCTGTCTCTCTGTCAAAAACAATAAAAATAAATCTTTATAAAAAAAAAAAAAGAAATTATTACACAAAGATAAGATAATTTTGTAAAGAGACTTTCTTTTCTGGTTTTATTTATTAAAGCCCAGTTTGTCTTGTATAATAGATTTCAAAATGAGAATGCTTTATATTTTTTGAGGTATAATTTGTATTAAAACCGATAAAATACACATGTTTATATATTTTAGAAATTCAGTATATAAAAGCTCATTTTAAATAATATTTCTACTTTGGCAAATGAAAGTTTTAAGTATTAAAAACAGGGGATCTTCTTTGCTATCAATAGGAATAAAATATGAAATATAAGATGATTTATTGTGACAAAGTCCATTGTTTGGGGGGGAGTGGTAAGACAAAATAATTGTAGGGGGAAATCAAGGTTTTGTCAAGCTTTTACAAGTTTACTAGAGAATAATCCCTAGTTATACACCTATAAAATGCTAGCATTTTGGAGACTGATAAACCAAATTATTCAGAATAATTGACTCTCTTGTATCAGAAAAAATTTTGAGGCTGTCTAATTATGCTGCCTCAAAATCTGGTTTCTTTTGCCCTTTGACTTTATTCTGTGAGACTATATTTGCCTCAAATATTAAATGTAACATTTTATCTGTGTGATCTCTTTATAATCATTTAAATGTAAAGTTTCTTCTAGTGTATAATTCAATTTTTAATGGATAGCTGTCCAGAAATTGAAATCATACTTAAGCATGACATTTAAATGACTGTATTTTTCTTTATATGCATTTTCAAGTGAAAAAGAATGTTCATTGTGAAATTGGGAGGCTAATACTATATAATGAAATTTGTAGTACTAATTATGTTGTTTATACTCAATTTCAAAAACTGATTTTAGAGAGTTTAGTGATTGATTTCAATAAATTGCTAGGTAATTTAAAGCACTTTATGAAACCTGGAGTCTTTTATTTTATAAAGTTACAGAATTTTATTGCTAAAAACGTATATTTTTCTTCAGATTTACTCTCCATTTCCTCAAAAATAGTAGTAATTTGCCTCCTCTTTAACTTTGGATATGATAATTTTAACTTTTTATGTTAATTTCAGAAGCTTTGAAATATTTTGTTTCAGAAGTTTATTGACAGTCCAGTTTTTCAGGATTTTTAATACCCTTATTATACACTGAAATATTTTTAGGATTTAGTTTTTAGGATTAATTTTTAAAAACTGTTAATACCTCTAAAGACATACTAATGAATAGATACAGACATATATATGGGGGCTGTCCAGAAAGTATCCAGCCATTGTTATGTTAATGATGGCTGGATTTTTTTTTTTTTTTTTTTTTTTTTTGTGGACAGCCCTCGTACTTATCCAGTTTGATATGGATATGCCGGGTCATGGCTTCAGTTGTGAAAGGAGACATGGCAAAGAGTGTACAGTCACTTGGATTGAGAGAAAAAAGGAATATTTACATTTGCCAAATGTATTAACCTGCATGTAATGTCTAGGTGTGTCTCTGAAAGTTTTAGGTAGTATTTCCCCTTCTGTGGGTAGCAGTGCAACCACTTGTTCAACCAAGAAAACATTTCTGAGTTTTCATTCTTCCCAGGGTGAATAATTTCTGTTCTACTCATTTTTTTGGTAATATCAATTTTGAATGCTTAAATGTTTTAACTTAAAAATGATATTTAAAGCATTTTCAAATTATCTGAACTCTGTTTTAAGTCATAACATCTTCAGTGATATGCTTTCACACTTTTAGGTTTCCATTTGGAGTGTGTGTTTGTCTTGGGTTCCTGGGTAATTTATAAATGCACTGATGTTTGTTACAAGGGTGATATTGAAAGTCATTAATTCTAAAAGAAAAACCTAATATTCATTTAAGGTAACAATGGGACATTTTTATAAACAGGTTTGAATTATGACCATATCTTATGTTGATTGCTTACCATACGAATATATAGAAAAATAATTGATTCCTGTTTTATTTTCAAAAGATTTAAACACTTAGCTTAATCCAATGAGTAATATAATATAGTAGTTTAATCTCAGACTGATGAATATTTCCAAGCATTAAAATCTTCACCTCCCACCCTTCTATTTATGTAGAAGGTATGGAACTCGCTGCTCTCGTTGTGGGAGGCACATCCATTCTACTGACTGGGTCCGGAGGGCGAAGGGCAATGTCTATCACTTGGCGTGCTTTGCCTGCTTTTCTTGCAAAAGACAACTTTCCACGGGAGAAGAGTTTGCTTTGGTGGAAGAGAAAGTCCTCTGCAGAGTGCATTATGACTGCATGCTGGATAATTTAAAAAGAGAAGTGGAAAATGGTAAATATATATTTATAATACATTTGAGTCCTTTGGAACAGTGAATACAGGAATAAAAATGATTTTTCCTAATGTCACCTTAATGCATTATTTTGTGCAGTGTAATTGTGGTAAAACTCATTAGGCACTCCACTGTTAGTGATGGTCTCCATCTGTTTATTTACAGGAAAAGCCATACTATGTGTATTAGGCTAGCACCATATTCTCAGGCAACAGCTTTGAGCTTAGGATTCTGTTTTGGTTTTTGTAACTAGTTGTTTCTCTGTCTTTGCCTTCCTAAGGATGAGCCTTAGATGTATACTTCTAACTTTTTGCACTTGTGACTAAATATACAAGCTTACAAATAGAATATTGTTTCCACAGTAAATTTCTAGTGTGTTTAAAACCTTAACTCAAGGGGTTTGGCAGTCTAGAAGATGAATACACTTTCACTCCAAGCCAAGAGATCAAAGAAGCTTATCATTGCCTGATTCGTTAACCCATCTGAGTGACCAACATGTGTGCTGTCTTTTTTTAAATGTAGGTAACGGGATTAGTGTTGAAGGTGCACTCCTCACAGAGCAAGATGTTAATCATCCAAAACCAGCAAAAAGAGCTCGGACCAGCTTTACAGCAGATCAGCTCCAGGTAGACATGACAATGAATTTATGATTTTTGAAGCCCCTCCCTACCAAAAACAAAACTAAACAAAATGAAATGAAACAAAAAATAAAACAAAGCAATCATTATGCTGTCTAAAATATTTTTTATGTTTTCAAGAAGGTTAGCCTGTGCTTTTTGTGAAAACTAACTTGGCAGATGTATAAAAACATACTTTTTGTCCTAAAATGTTTGTCAATATTTTCAGTCATGATATAGTATGAAATATTCATTCAAACTATGTTTCTCTGGTACCTATTGGTATTAACATTAAAATAGAAATAAAATGTTTCCCTGTCCTGACTTCCTGATAAAATTAACTTAACACAGGTGTGTTACTATATATAACTGCAATAGAAGACAGAATATTTTGAGACTCAACAGAAAGAGTCATATGTATGTGGGCTTATGGGACACTAATGTGTTCATCTTCTTAACAAACCACAATGAGTCTTTTAATGAGCAAGATTATACATTTTCTGAGTAGAAAAGAATTGAATACGCCTTACCTTTAACAGCAATCTATTGATTGACCCCAATCAAGTAGACCCTTTCTTGTTTTTAAAGGGAATAGAGAGAGGCATTCTATAATTTAATGGTAAAGGTTGATTATGTCTCCTGAAAAAGGAGGGATTATTTTCAGCTTAGTTGCCCTTAATATAATTGTCATAAGTTCGATTTATGTAAATTGTCGAGAAAGTTATTAAATAATTATTCCTTACTTTGTATTTAAATCTACATATATAATGATTGTTGCTTTTTTTCTGATTAAGAAATTGTTTTCTAAAAAGATTAATATGGTGAAGGTATTTTTTTTATGTTAAGGTGAAGTAACATTTATTGGGTACCTACCATGTACTGCTGGGTGCTTTATACATAGTATTTCTGTCTTAGCTCAGAATTTAAAGAACATTTAACAATGTTAACAAATGAGTGAAGGTAATTTTTGAAAAATTACATATTCTAAGTCTTGCCAGCATTTACGATGAATAGAAGTGTTTCTAGAAGAAAAATTTTATTTTGAACATATTTAAGAAAGAAACCTTGATGTGACACAAATATTCTAAGGCAACTTAATGGAATTCAAAAACAATCCAGCATTAAAAGTTAGTCTACACCCATTCTGAAAAATTTCCAAATGATTGTTTTGGATTTCTTAATTTAGGTATACAATACATAGTCAATAAGTATTATAATAAATGAAAGATAAGGTAATTGAAAGAAATATCTCTTTGAACCTTGCTTTTCTGGATTCCTCACTGGAATGCCCTAAATTAGAAGATATGAATACCTGCAGGTACTCATAGTAAAATACTCGGTAGCTAAAAGGTGTCTGAATTAAAATAGAATTTCCAATATAAATATGTTTTGTTTTTGAGATCAGCTGTTCCCATTAGGGCTGGCTGATTTTAATTATAAGGCTGATAACTAATTTGATATAAAAATTTATTATTGAAATTATAATTGTGAAACTTTGAGATCACTTATTTATTTATTTATTTTTATTTTATTGATTTTTGACAGAGAGAAACAGAGACAGAGACAGACAGAGAGAAGGGGGAGGGCCCAGAGCAGTCTCCATAGTCGACATTAGTTTTTCCATATGTTTTACTCCACAGGTGGGCATGGGGCTGCACCGGCAAGAACTGAACTGGGGGCTCACCTCAGTTCAGCATGTGGGTCCGCATGGGCCGGGGCCGGGATTCGATCCTCCGTCCCCGGGGCTTCAAAGCGAGCGCTTAACCCGCTGAGCCATCCCAGCTTTCCCAAGAGATCACTTAAATATATAAACAATCTTATATGGGAAGATAATAAATATTAATTAAATAAAAAGGGAATAATATTTGTGGAGGACTTTGTGTACTACCAAGTCCTGTGACAGGTGTTTTCTCTACATTATCTGCTTTAACTCTTAAACAATTCCTTGAGGTGGGTACCCTTATCCAAGAGGTTCAGAAACTCCTATCAAGGCAGACTTCTAAGGCAATGGTAGAGAATAAATGTGGACCCTGCTCCCCAACTTTCTGGTCTTTTCATTTTGCTTGGCCTCCCAGGAGACCATGAATAGAGCTGTGTCTTAAAGTTCCATGTAATGACAGCAGCAGCAGCTAGAACAGAAGAGTGAGATCCTGAATCATATCTGTAGTTTTAATTGCAAATGTGCATAAACTATTTAAGCCATGCATTATTATATGAAAATGTGAGGTGAATCATTCATTTTAAAAAATTTGTATGAGAATTGTAAGTTTTATAAAATGGAAGCAAAAGTGATATGTTTTCCAAGTATGTTTTCATTTATTTAATATTTATTAGCATTTATCTATGCCAGGGATGACTGAAACAAATGAGACAGAATCCTTGCCCTCAAGTGATTCTTTAGTTTTTTTATTTTGTATTTATTTTTGTATTGTATTTGACAGAGAGAGAGATAGAGAGACAGATATAGAGACAGAGAACTGAACTGGGGGCACTCCCCAGTTCAGCACATGGGTCCACACGGGCTGGGACTGGGATACGATCCTTGGTCCCCAGCGCTGCAAAGTGAGCGCTTAACCCACTGAGCCATCCCTTCTTCCCCAAGTGATTCTTTATAACTTAGGAATCTAAGATAGCTGTGGACCTTTTAAAAAACTTGTAGGGGAAAGCCGGGACGGCTCAGCGGGTTGAGCGCTCGCTTTGAGGCCATGAGGACCGAGGATCGAATCCCGGCTCCGGCCCAGGCAGGACCCACGTGCTGAACTGGGGAGTTCCCACAGTTTGGTTCTCTAACTGTCTCTGTCTCTGTCTCTCTCTCTATCTGTCAAAAAGTAAAATAGAAATAACTATGCACT
>PVKE010002342.1:0-13468 GCA_004027555.1 Craseonycteris thonglongyai | reverse complement strand
TTGTACCGTCATTGTAAAATGTCCTACCTTTCAAAAAGCTGAATATATGCAAGTAGTGCTTGAATCCAGCAAAATAATAAAACATTATAGATGAACTGGAGTTCAAGACAGAAGAGTTAAAATGGTACGAATAACAATGTAATTTTCCAAATTCTTGTTTAAAGACTTATTTTATTGTTATTGACAGAAAGAGAGAGACAGAAACAGAGACAGAGAAGGGGAGGGCCCAGAACAGTCTCCATATTTATACGTCATCAGTTTTCAACATAGTTTCATTCCACACAGGTGGGAGGGGGGTTGCACAGAGTGGGAACTGGGCCAGGGGCCTCCTGCGTGGGAGGAACACCCCCACAAGGTAGGGGCCAAACTTGGGGCTTACCACATGGGAAGCTTGCCCTGACGAGAACTGAACTGTGGGCCTCCTGCATGGGAAGCACACCCCAGTTCAGCATATGGGTCCACACAGGCCAGGGTTGGGACTTTATTCTCAGACCCCAGAGCTGCAAAGTGAGCACTTAACCTGCTGAGCCATTCCTGCTTCCCTCAAATTCCTGCTTGGAACCTTATAGGAAGAAAAGATAGCTTAAGAATCCCAAAATACTATTGTGTATTGGCAGAAATGTTCCAAATACTTTCTCATTTGTAGAATAATATTTAAAAAGTTTCTGCCAATATAATGTTTGTTTGTTTGTTGTATTTGGAAGCATTTGCTCAGTGGTTATTAATGTTAAATGTGCTAAAGTTAGCACCTACTTTAATCTACTTTCAGATCGAGTTGGTCAGCTGCTATTATGCAGACTCCTGACATTTCTGGTAGATTTTCTGGTGTTACATTGATGATGAGGGTCTCCAGAGGCTCACTCCTTGACCCTGTTAAAAGAGCTCAGAGAAGGAATAGGGTGGGTCTTGGCATCATTACTGACCGGAGAATAATAAAACTAAAATTAGATTTTTTTGTGAGACTGAACACTGATAAACTCATCTTAATTTTCCTTTAGCATATTCCAATTCTACAGAATCATCAGTGTTGATTTAAGTTCTGCTTTATTCCTTGATGAGAAATTGCTTTATTAAATGTAATTTGTTTCTATTATTAAACTTGTGAATTTGAAATGCATTTGTGGAAAGAATGCTGTTTTTGTTTTATAAATCATCAATAGTGGCTTTAAAAACAAATGCTTAAATATCTGTTCAGCTTTTCTCCTTGAAAAATTAAAAAGCAAAGACATTATTAATTTGTTCATTCTTTTTTGTCTTTGGAATTTACATGTTCAACCTCCTATAAACAAAACTGTTTGTATGTGAAGTAACTCGTTTGGAGTGGGAAGGGAGAATGAAGTGAACTGAGTGAAGGCAAGAATTTCTTCTTTTAGAAGAGTCACTAATTAGAACTTAACTGGGGTGGGGTGGGGATATATATATGTATATATGTATGTATGTGTGTATGTATATGTGTGTGTGTGTGTGTGTGTGTGTGTGTGTGTGTATATATATATAATTTGTAAATCTCACAAGGCTTCCTGGAAAAATATTTGTCTTTTTCACCACACTATCTTCAGATTTTCCCCACATTTGTCAGGGTTCATTCTTACAAATTCTTAATTAAGCACATACTATGTGACAGGAAGGGGAATATGAAGAGGGAGACATTTCTTTTGCCCCCAAGAAACTCACTTTTTGCTATGGAGAGTTAGACTTGCTAATGAATTATTTAGCTATCCTGTGAGAAGTACAGTGGCAGAAGATAGTATTTTATAAGGAGCATAGTGGAGAATGCAGTTTATTTTGCTTGTTGGAAATGGTGTCAAGACCAGCGGTGCTTAACGTGTTTGGGTAGGTTGGTTACTGCATCCCCATCCCATTTTTGCTGACATGCACAATCATGTTGGATGCCTGATTCCTGAATCCCTCTCTCGTTCTTCATAATACTCTCTTTATAATGCATACTTCCCTCTATTGATAGGGTTTTAAGTAGTAAAATTCAAATAGCCTGCATGGTTCTCATGATTAACCTTTTCTGAAAAATCCAAAGCCCTTAGCTTATGCTTTTGGTTTGGAACTTCCTCACGCCCCCAACATACCTCTCCCTTAACCTTGTATGATTGGTAGTTATTGGCATGTCTGTATCTTTCTCTCAGGAACTTGAGATCAGGGACAATTTTTTCACGTGTCACTATCATAGCACTTAGCACGGTGGTTCCAAACCAAAGGTTCACATCAGACTGACCTGGGAACTTTTTCAATATACAGATGTTTAGATCCTGGAAAATTCTTATTTAGTGGGCTGATGGGTGTTTCTTTTTAAGATCCCAGATATTCCTTTGCATAGAGTAAGTGCTCAAAAAAAACAGTGTTGGAATGGTCACAATTAAGAGGAACCATTTGCTGTTCTCTGTGCTATTTGTAGACTGATAAAAATTGTTCTAGAGGCTTTAAACCTATTTAGCTTAGTAGAAGTTGGAAATAATTTTGATGTGATTTTTGTAGTTTTAAAAGTTTTCTAATGCTAGCAATTTTTTTTAAATGGAAAAAACAATAAATACACTATTTATACATTTCATTTGTGGCTTATAAGAACAGAAGAGAAGCTGAGCTTATTTTTAATAGCATAGTTGAGAAAAATTTTTATATTGAAATGTATTATGTTTCAAAGATCTCAACATAGCAGCCTATGTGTAAATTACAAAATGTGCATTCTCTTCATTTATACATACTTCCCCATCGATTTTCAAGTAATAAAATATAAGTAACCCATTTTCTTATGCATGTCTTCTCTCCATTCATCAAAATGCAAAAGATTGAGCTTCTTAATTTTACTACTTACATTTCTTTTAAACTACAGGTTATGCAAGCACAGTTTGCTCAGGACAACAACCCAGATGCACAGACCCTCCAGAAACTAGCAGAAAGGACAGGCTTGAGCAGACGTGTGATACAGGTGATTATTTTGAGGGTTAATCAAGAGATACTAAAAGTGTTATTCTAGGCCTTTATGAGTGTGCATTGTTTTGCGAAGGAATGTCAAAGCATTAACTTCTCATTTTAGGTTTCTTCACACTCTAAATCAATTTTTTTAAGCCTGATAATTAGCCTACTTGGGCTAGGCTACCATTTGTTGAGTGACTCCTTGTACAAATTACTTCATTCAGTGCTCACAGCAACTCTTAAGATCCTCAAGCTGAAAATGTCAGCTGTGGGTCTAAGCTAGATCTGGTTCTGAAGTCAGTAATTTTTGGTTCTACTTTTGTGTGATTGTGTATGTGAGTGAGTGTGTAGGGGGTGTCGATGGCCTTTATTTCCGATCTAGGTAGAGAGGGTGAAGTGAACAGAGCTAGGGAAAGATGAGTTACCGTAGAGCAATTTTGGAATGTAAGATTTATGTTTGCAGATTGTGAAGGATTAAATTGTTGAAATGGAGCTTGGAGAGGCCTGTGAATGCAGTTCTCTCCTGAGCAGGAGAAAGCCATGATATTTGTTTTTCAAAAGAAAGGGCTGGAGAGAGTACATGGGGAGAATTAGAGTTGGTAGGGGCTAGATAGAGACAGATGGGTTAGTTGGGGTGCCTAGCAAAGTACTAATTTTTTTTGAAAAGAGACTTAACTGGGATAGTGGCCTAGAATTTATCAAGAAACATTTTATTGACTGTACATTGATGTCAGGTACTGCATACTAGAGAGATAAGAAAAGGACCTGGACACTGTAATGGGGAAGCAGAGAGAAGCCAAAGATGATTCTTAAATTTGAAATTAATGAATTCTTGGGAATGGTGCTATTTACAAGAATAATAGGGTGAAAAGAAAGCTAGTTTAATAATTGAGAGGGAGATGAATCCCCTTTTCTCTCAGTGAATTATGCAATGATTGTGCAATTGGGCATGTAAACTGGTATTTTAGGGGAAAAACACTACTCAAACAAAGAGACCTAATTGCATAAAACCCTTTAGAAAGCGATCATAGGCAGTAAAAAGTAAAGAATGGACGTTATTTATTTATTTATTTATTATTTTTTGAACTGAACTGGGGGCCTCACCGCATTCGGGAAGCACACCCCAGTTCAGCATGTGGGTCCGCCTGGGCCGGAGCTGGGATTCGATCTTTGGTCCTCTGGGCTTCAAAGCAAGTGCTTAACCTGCTGAACCATCCTGGTTTTCCCAAAGAGTGGATTTTAGAGAGAAAGAGTGGGGTAAGAGTTGCTGTTTGAATGAGAAGTAGTAATAAGCCAGAGTGAAGGATGAGCCTCATGTTGAAGCATCTTAGAGGCCAAAGGAATGAGGTGGGTTCAAGATTCAGATGGTCAATGGTCAAGATCTTAAAGAGAGATCAGGGAAATGGACAATTATTTTAAATAACATCTGAGGTTCAAAAATGTTTAAGGAATTAATGCAAGTAACTAATTTATAACCTACAAGATAAAATTCAATGAGGGAAAAAAAGGTAAAGTCCAACATTGTACATATAATTTTTTCTCAAATTGGTTGATAAACAGGTATCTATTCTTCAGTTTATTCTTATTAAGCCTGGCATATTTCATAATTAACACATCATCTATACAAAGAAGCCAATGGGGAAAATCTGATAGTACTGCAGGTTCTCTAAAAACCACTTATAGCTTCCCAGTGGATTTGGTCAATTGCCATGTAAAGAGGCTCTCTGAGGGGGTGAGTTTCATGACCTAAGTACTTTCCAAATGTCTGGGGTACTGTGTTTATTTCAGACTGGTGAATTTTAAAAAGTGACTAACAACCAATCTGAAAAGAGTGCTTTCTTTAGAGAAAGGCTAACAAGGTCATGAAAGGTCTAGAAATCATAACAGCATCAGGAATATTTATCTAGAGATCAGATCAGGAGATGGTAAGGGAAGCAACAGTATAAATAGAGTATCTTTAAATATATGTGAAAGGCTGTCACAGAATTAAGAGTCATCAAGAGAATGTAGGAAAAGGTAGATTTTACTCCTGATATAGAACTTTCAGTAGAAAAGGCTACAAAAATGGCATGCGCTACCACTGAAGGTAGTGAGTGTCTTGAGCATGGAAGTGAAAGTTTCCTTCATTGAGGTCATTCAGACTCAATGGGCTGAAGGCTCCTTCTAATCTAAGACTCAACACATTAAATGACTGTGACTGCTTTAGCCAAGTCAGATTCATGGCTACAATCTTTTAGACTATTTCGATGTTGGAAAATAAAGGAAAATGAGGGTTTTTCTGCGAGCTTTTTAAATTATTTGACAAAAGACCCTAGACAGACACCTTTCATGCAATTTCCAGGTGCTTTGGCACCAGTATTATGAGCAAGTTGACTTGATTCCATACCCTAGAACTTAGAGAATATATTATTGAATGGTGGCTTTTAATATGTGAGGATTGAATTTAAATATTTTTGATAAGATGGCAAAGAGTATAGCATTCAAATATATATATTATTTATATATATGTATATAATTTAAATATATAGTCTTTCACAGTAATTTTGAAGAGTTGTTATCTCAAATAGTAATGATCTGTTTGCCCAGGCTACTTTCTGGCATTGGGCACACTTTAGAAAAGTTAAAACAAAAAACAAAAATAAAAATGGAGTTTTAATAACTAGGCCTTGATTCTAATATACAAACTAGGTTATACACAAAGATTAGGTAGAAACAATGATCTCATTCACAGATAGTCTCACCTTAAGTAGCTAAAATCTTAGGGAGACAATACTAACAAACAGATTGTCATTGTACTGAAATAACAGACTGAAGATAGATGATTTTACTTTTAATACTCTGTATCTAGATATAATCACTGTTCACATACCCTTTGAGTTAGGTGAATTAATGAGTTGTGTATCCTATAGAAATAGGATACATAAAACATTGCTATTCCTTTCAATCAATGTACTGGGAATACCTTTTTTTTCATATTAAGGGCTACCTCATTTTTATTGCTGTACGTATTGAGCATAGAATAATTTATTTAGTTTATTTTCAGTTTTTTATTGTCATAAATATGCTGCAATGAACAACAGTGTATACATACCTTGCAGACCTGTTCAATAGTTTCAGTAGGATACACTTCTAGAAGTGGGATTGTTGAGTCAAAATTGAAAACGTTCTAGGGCTTTAGCTGATAGCACAAAAATGGCCTTCCAGAAAGTTCATACCAATTTATTCTACCAGGAGCAATATATGAAAGTTCCCTTTCTCTAGCCCACTTGAATTCTGACTGCTGTCATTCCATTACTTTTTTTTCCAATTTGATAATCAGAATCAACATTAAGGTAGTTCTGCTGTTTATGTCATCCTTCTTCATATTTATTTCCAAAGTCGGATTTTTTGTATTAAACAACTGAGTAGGTTCCATCCAATATATAATCTACTGGAAATATAAGATGCTTTGAAGGAACTCTGGGAACCATAGTGCTATGCGTATGAGGTTACATGTAGTCCTGTGAGACATATGTCTTCTGGTTCCTATCTGGGGAAAAGGCAGGTGGCAGCAGTTCTCTGTTATAAGATGGAGAATGTGAGAGTCTATCCTCTTGGCCAGATGAATGACAGTGCTGACACCTATTGTTCAGGAGCCTTTGAAAGAACTGTGACTGCAGACTTTGGGTATGGTCTCTATATAGGGATATAAGCATCTCAACACTCAAGAAGATGAGGGAGAAGGCTGGGACTTCACTCCTTTTCTCTGATATATGCCTAAGCCTTGTTCCTGAAGCATTCCTTGGGTACTCCCTTTCAGCCACCACTCAGGTCTGCACACCCCATTACATAATCAATATTTATTTCTTTAACTTTATTTAAGTTTATACTTTCCCAGCACACTATGTTTGAGTCCCCAGGGTAGGGTATGTCTTAGAAATCAGGCCAACTTTTCAATATAAATCTTTTGCAGCTCTTTCTTCTGTTTCATATTATTTGACCCTGGTTTCCTTGTGTCATTAAGTAACTGCCCACTATCCCTGGGCAGAGTATGCCTCCAGCCTTTCTCTGGCATGCTCCCCAACCCTCAAATGTTCTTATCCTAGTTTCCTTAACATTTTTAATCCCTTTACTTCTCTTCCTTCTCATGACAGCTTTGTTCTGGAGTGATGGCAAATAAATGCCATGATATAGAATATTAATAGAGTAACATTCTATAGTTAAGTTTTGCCTAATGGCAAGGAGTTCAAACTCAGACAGGCTCATTACTGGAAGCATTTTAAGCAGTGTAACCTTATTTACCCTGACCTAGATGTAAAACTTTATTTGCCCTGAATTTGCCTCCTTTATTTCTGTGGTATAGTGGACTGCACAGTGGTTAGCTCTTTACATTTTTGTGAACTGTTTAATCAGTGATGTATATATATTTTACTCTACTTAAATATTTCTTTTTTCTTTTTTTCTTGTAAGCTGACCTTATGCTTCTTAGGGAATAGCCTGTGTATTCACTAAGAGAAATTGAAGTCAGCAGGCTGAAATGTGACTGGAATAATTAAATCAAGAGATGTATAGAAAGCTTCACGTTCTCAGTAGGGAGTTTAGTCATTTGAAAAAGGATTTGAAGTCCAGTGGGTGTCTAAGAATACATTTAGTATATATGGGTTTTTTTGTTTGTTTGTTTGTTTTAAGTTCTGATGAAAAAGGCTTTGTCTGTTTTTCTTTTTGTCCCAAATGCCAGTAGTAAAACCAAGGAAGCTTTTCTGGAATTCTTGAGCACGCCTCCCTCCCTTTTTTATTTTGAAAGAATGCTGGTTTAGTGTAAAATTGGCTTTTAAGTAAACCACTAGATAGTTATTATGTGTGAAGAAAATGTCCATTGATATTTGTGCAAAAATGTTTCTCTTTTGCCTATGGAATGTTTTAAAATTAATTTAGATTTATTCTGTGCTTTATGGAGAGTAACAGAGGTCACATCCCTTTTTAAACTAGTTGGTAATGTACTCAGAAGCTTATATGTGACATAGCTACATTGCTTTTGTCCCTCAGGTGTGGTTTCAGAATTGTAGAGCACGCCACAAGAAACACGTCAGTCCTAATCACTCCTCCTCTGCCCCAGTCACAGCTGTCCCGCCTTCCAGGCTGTCTCCACCCATGTTAGAAGAAATGGCCTATTCTGCATACGTGCCCCAGGATGGGACAATGTTAACTGCGCTTCATAGTTACATGGATGGTAGGTATCCCAACATTTAGCAGCTGTCTCTCAAGCAATCAATAACTGCCCACTTCTAATTACATTATTAAGATTCACATTTTGATATATTACCTCAGTAGTAGCTGAAAATATTTTAGGGGGTGCAGTAGAGAAAAAAACTATCCAACCATTCTTATTTCTGTGACTGTATTTTAAGAGACAAGTTTAATACTCACTTTACAGCTAAAATGCAAATATTGACAATAACTTTTAGTGCTTGACTTTTATTTAGGGAAAATTTTTTCTTGTTGTGTTCACCTATTAAATACTAAAATATTTTATTTTCCTATGGTCGGATAAAATATTCACACTCAGATTTCTAGATTGAGTTTTACTTAGTTTTGTTAAAGAAACTTTTTTTTATTGAAACAAAGCATACATATAGAAAAGTACACACATAATAAGCATACAACTTGATAAATTAGAAAATAAACATATTCACATAAATACTACCCAAATGAAATACTAGAACATAATTAACACCCAGAAGCCTCTCTTGTGCCACTACCCAATCATATTTCTTTTCCTTCAAAGTAACATTGCCTTGACCTCTATAAATTGAACTGTGTAGAATGTGTTCTTCGTGTGTGTCTTACCTCTTTCAACTGCATTGTTTGTGAGATTTATCTGTATTGTCGCAAGAAGCAATGATTTGTTTGTTTCATTATTACATAGAATTCTATTGTAGGAACATACCACAGTTTATCCAGTCTGTGGTTGGTAAACATTTCTACTATTTCTAGTTTGGGCTTTTATGAATATGCTACTATGGACTTTATTATACATGCCTTTTGGTGCACATTAGTTCACACTTCTATTTGGTATGTATCTGGTAGTGGAACATAGACTACGCATGCATTCAACTTCAGTTGATTCTGCCAAATAGTTTCCCATAGTGGTTGAACCTGTTTATACTTGAAACAGTAGCATTTGAGAGTTCAAGATGCTCTATATCTGGTGTAACTTCTTAATTTTATTCAATGTTTTAATTGTTTATTAAGGTGACATTGGTTGGTAAAAATTACATAGGTTCCTCGTTTGTGTTTCATTGTGTGCTCACCCCCCAGAATCGCTTCTTCTTCCATAACCATATATTTTATGTCCCCTCTCTCCTCCTCCATTGTCTAGTGCTCCTTCAAATATTTTACCGTAATTTGCTTTTCCCTCAGTGACTGACGAGATTGAGTATTATTTTATTTGGCACCCATATATCTTTTGTTTGTGAAGAGCCTATTTATGTCATTTGCCTATTGATCTATTGGCTTGTTTTTTTTTGTTGTTGTTGTTGTTTTTTTCCCTTGATTTGTTTTAGCTCTTGCTTTATTCAGCATATAAGTAAGTTTTTTGATGAGCATATTGTTGCAAATATCTCCTCATATTCAATGACTTGCCTTTTTCTACTCTATTAAGGATATGTTTCATTGAGCACCAGTTCCTAATTTTAATGTAGTTCATTTCATTAGTTTTTTTCCTTCATGGGCAGTGCTTTTTGGGGGACTTGTTCAAGAAATTATTCCTACTCAAAGATAATGAAGATATTCCTTCCATGTTATTTTCTAGAAACTTTGTTTTACCTTTGACATTTAGATTTACAGTCTACCTGAAATGGAATTTTGTATGTGGTATGATATAAGAAGCAAAGCTCTTTTGTTATAGCGATGAAAATACTAATTTTCTGGCTGCTTTGTAGCACCACATTTGATATTACTTGGGATGTCTGGAAAAACTCCAGCTGTAAATACAACAAGAACAGTTACATGGGTGGATATTTTCTGGACAGCTGTCATAAATCAAGTGTCTGTATAATGTCAGTTTCTGTACCCTTTATTCTGTTTTATTGGTCTTCTTGTATTTCTATTAATAACTAATTGCTTTAATTATGCTAGGCCTATGTTTCTTGATATCCAACAGTACATGTCTTCCTACTTCATTGTTATTCAAGTTTGTGTTGCCTATTCTTGACCCTTTTCATTTCCATAAATTTTACCAGCTTGTCAGTGTCCACCAAAAAGAAAACCAGTGGAGATTTTAATATACTCTATTAGATCAACTCTGTAGGAAACTACCACCTTATTAATAATGTCTCTCATACCATAAATTTAGTCTTTTTATTTATTTAGTCATCTTCACATGCTCTGTTATATTCTAGAATTTTCTATTCAGTAACCATGCACATATTTTGTTAGATTTAGTCAAGTATTTGTTTTGATACAGTTGTAAATGGTATGTTCTCTTTGTGGAAATCTAGATTGGCAGCTATTTTCTTTTAGCATTTTGCAGAAGTAACATTGACTTCTGGCTTCCATTGTTTCTGTTGTTTTGAATATGGATAGTTAACCTGATACCACATATTGTTAAAGTCAGCTGTTTGTCTTATTCTTGCTCTTTTGAAAGTGAAGGTCTTTTTTTCCCCATCATTTCTTTTTATTTCAGTTTTATTATAATATAATTAGATATGCTAATTCATTATAAAAATGTCTCAGCTTCTGTCTCTTCAAATATTGTTTCTGGCCTTAGGAAAAAAATTCAGATTTTCCAGCCTTTTGATCTTCCATGCTTCAGTCTAGATATTTCCTTCTAACCTATCTTACAGTTCACTAATCCACAAATAGGCTGTCAAACTCATCTGTTGAGTTTTTAATGTTAGTTATTGTGTCTTCAGTTTTAGAATTTTCATTTCATTCTTTTATACAGTTTCATATTTTATGCTGGAATCTATTTTTGTCATTTTATTTCTTAATAAAATTATGTTAATTATACTAAGTTCTATGTCAGAACTCAAATATCTGGATTTTGGTGGGTCAGTTCTATGGTTTTTATTTTTTCCTCTTTGTTTTCAGTCATGTCATATCTTCTTGTTTGCATTGTTATTTTTTACTACCCTTTAGATGTCGGGGAAAAACAAAACAAAACAAATAATATGAGGCTCTGGGTGGTATCTTCCACCAAAAAGGATTAGTTTTGCCTTTGGCAGCAAGTAAGGGTAGGGAGAGATCAACTTAATTCAATCAGGCATCAATCCTCAGAAGAAATCACTATAACTTGTATTTAACATTTTGAGATTCTAAACTAAACCCATGTTTTGTTTTATTTTGTTTCTGTTATTTTCAAAAAGGGCTTCTCTTCAGTTGTCCCTGATCTTTCATGTTTTGTTTTGTTTTTTCTACCACTCAGCCAAAGTCTAACTCCAGAAAACTCTGCTAAACTCAGCCTTTCAGATATTACGTATTTTTTTTGAAAGTTGTCACTAAACTTGTGGTGGAAAAGTAGCCTCATTTTATTTCTCTCTACTTCTGGGACTTAACTTCTGGGACTTGACTGCTTGGTCTCTTTCAGAAAGATTTTTGAAAATTTTGTTCAGCTTTCTTAGTTGCTCTCAGAGGGAGGTTTGGTTTGAAACAATATAGCCCTTGCTGAGAATAGTCTTCATTTCAAGGTTTGGATCAATAAAAAGCCAGCACCTGTACCACTGTTATCATTTACTTACACTAGCATTAAAGTTGGGTGTGTTCACATGAATGATTGTAGTGTTGCCTGAGTCATGTGTTTTGGGTATGCTTAGGGAAGAGACACTTAAGCATTCATAAATTATAATTTGCTGGATCATCCTATACAGACACCTTCATATGAAAGCTAGCAACATCTCTGAAGACAAAGCTCATGTGTCTTTCTAGCTGGGTAAAGTGCAATGAATGGGGTATGGATGGAGGACGTTAAAGTGGCAAAAGCTTGTGGCCCCAAATAAAAACTTGGGGTAAACCATTTCTGGATTCTTGTTTAATGATATACTCACTATGCTGAACGAGTCAGTGCTCCTGCTGAGGTCAGTGGAATGAGTGTAGCTTGGTTTGCTAATCTATTATGAGTAATAAAAACACATTGCCTTGGATTGTTTGTTTAAAATAGGTTTTATTCACCCTACAAAACTGATCCACAAATTTCTTTCTATTTTATAGCTCATTCACCAACAACTCTTGGACTCCAGCCCTTGTTACCCCATTCAATGACACAACTGCCAATAAGTCATACCTAATTTCTTTTTTCAGGGATAGAAATGATTAAGGATATAAACTTGTCATTTATTATGTATAAAATACCATTGAAAAGATTAATGTTAATTTTTTATTTAACACCCAAAGCATTTCCAACATCATTTTGCTGCCTAGGTATGTATCTATAGTTGGCCTGCAAGACACTTTTATTGATTCTTCATTTTTTGTAAAACTTATGTTTACAAGAAGAAAACAAATCAAAACTTGTTTTTGTATTGTCTGATAATAGTTCACTCTAGTGTGTATCTGTTAATTTATTTGTCATCAAAAGAGCACTTTGCCTAAAAGAAAGGACTGACAAGTGTGCAAAATGTTTACAATCCTTGTGAAATTGTAGTTTATCATTAGTTTGTATCTGTAAGTTATTGTTATAAATAATACCTGTATTTTTTGTTACATACAACTTTATATTTTAAGGCTTGTATCTGTGAATTTGCAACTGAAATTTATTTTGCCAATGTTTTCTGAATGAATTGAATTAAGCTTCTGTTGTAGCATGCCATGCAAACACACTATTGTGTTTGTGGTTGATGAATTATGGCTGTAAATAATACTATAGTTTAATAAGCCCACCACTCTAAGTTTATTAAACATTTTTCATTGTTGTGAAAATTTCAGACAATTTGTCCATTTTGTGTATGTTTTCTGTAGTAAGTTGACTTTAATCTCTTTCAAAAATGACAACACTTAAATTTACAAGTTTATTTTGTTTTGGCCTGTGACGTGAGTACATTTTAATAAGGAACTTCTCTGTAGATGATTGCACTTACCCAACAAAAGAACACATGAAAACAACTAATTTGACAAATTACCATTTTTGGACTATCTAATCAAATTAATGAGAAAAGAAAGGCAGAGAAATTTTCAAAATGACCTTTTGGCGTATCCCAAGTCAAAACAGAGAAGTAGGCCCTAAAAATGTATTTTTTTTTAGGGGCAAAAAAGGAGAACTAGAAATATTGGGTGCTCATGAACACCATTTCTAGAGCAGACTCTGTATCTTTTCTTTCTAGTGGATACTCTTCAGGAATTGTGATCACAACTTGTAACTGCCAAGATGGCTCAGCAGTAAAGGTTCTCACTTTGCATATGTGATTCCCACCCTGCACAGCCCCACATCCACCTGTGTGGAATGAAACCATATCACAACTAATGATGTACAACTATGGAGACTGCTCTGGACCCTCCCCTTTCTCTCTTTCTCTTTCTCTTTCTCTCTCTCTCTCTCTCTCTCTCTCTCTCTCTCTCTCTCTCTCTCTCT
>PVKE010002341.1:53044-84375 GCA_004027555.1 Craseonycteris thonglongyai | reverse complement strand
AAAAAAAAAAAAAAAAAAAAAAAAAAAAAAAAAAAAAAAAAAAAAAAAAAAAAAAAAAAAAAAAAAAAAAAAAAAAAAAAAAAAAAAAAAAAAAAAAAAAAAAAAAAAAAAAAAAAAAAAAAAAAAAAAAAAAAAAAAAAAAAAAAAAAAAAAAAAAAAAAAAAAAAAAAAAAAAAAAAAAAAAAAAAAAAAAAAGACCCCACACCTTCCAAATGAAAAAAAAAACAAACAGAACAAAGTTCCAATAAATAAATCAATAAATAAATAAATCGAAAGAAAATGGAGACCAGCAATCTATCAGATCCAGAGCTCAAAATACTGGTTATATGGATGCTTAATGGTCTCAGTGAGAACTTCAATAAAGAAGTAGAAAACATGAAAATAGATCTGAAAAACATTAAAAAAAGAGCTATTCATAAATAAAGAATACAACAACTGAAATAAAGAACACATTAGAGGGGAGAGAGATCCAAGATGGTAAAGTAGATAACCACTGTGTCTGTTTTGTTCTGCGAACACATTAAAAGTACAACTAAATGATAGAACAATCAACTTGGAGAACCATCTGAAGTCTAGTTGAACAAAAATTTTATAATTAAGGATATACGAAGAAGAAGCCACATTGAGGCTGGTAGGAGAGGCAGAGACACAAAATGGGCCAATCCCAAATATCCATGCAGTGTTGAGAATCAGGAGAGATATCTTGGCCGGAGAGGTTCCCCCTGGAAGAACGAGGAACCACAACTTTACACGAGGCTCCTCAGCCAGAGTGCTGGTGCTGGGAAGAGGGGCCCACGTTACCTGGCTACGAAAAACTGAGGAGATTCCAACCATCTGGGGAGGGGGGTGGGGGCAGAGGCTGCAGGAAACCCAGATGTCCTCTTAAAGTGTCTGTGCATAGACTCAGTCACTTGTGGGCATTCACCCTGAGCTCTGGCAGAGGGGTGCTGACTCAGGGGGTGTTGGAGGCATACCGGGGGCAGACTAAGGAGTGTGGCTTTGGAGAGAGAGCCAGAGGACTGTCGCCACTTTTTTTGAGTGGAATCCTACTCCTCTGCAACTGGCAGGCAGGTGCCATCTTTCCTGTGTTGGGTCCTCCCCACACACTACAAAATCTGAATCTGATTGGTCTGGTGAGATTCACTCCTCACTCCATTCTACTGAGTCACTGGGACCCCAGCCGACCCAACTCTTCTAATGCTAGAGGCACTTTCTCCAGTGAGTAACCAGCCCTACCCATCCTGCAGTTTTTCTTGGAAAACTATTGGAGTCCAAGGACCCTGGGATGACTGACCTCAGTGTGCTTTGAGATTTTTGCTGAATACTTCAGGCACCAAACCCTGAATACTTCAGGGTATTGTGCTGAGTGGGGTGTCAAACAAAGAAAGACATATGTAATTTGATTTTGTTTATATGTGGAATTAGAGAAGAAAATAAACAAAATCGAACAAACTCATAGATACAGAAAATATTTGGATGGTTGCCAGATGGAAGGGGGTTGGGATGTGGGTGATAAAGGGGGAAGAGATTAAGAAGTACAAATTGGTTGTTACAAAGTAGTTATGGGGATGTAGGTATAGCATACAAAAGGAATATAGTCGACAATATTGTAATAACTATGTATGGTGTCAGATAGGTACTAGATTTATTGGGGTGATAGATGGGAGAGGGTTGGGGGCAGGGTGAAAAGGTGAAGGGAATAAAAAGTACAAATTAGTAGTCATGAAGTAGTCAGGGAGATATAAGTAAAGCACAGGGAATGATATGGTTAATAACTAGGTATAGTGCCAGGTGGGTGTTAAACTAGTCAGAGGGAAAACTTCTTAAATTATATAAATGTCTAACCACTACAATGTATAGCTAAAATTAATATAAAATAATATAAAATGTAAAAAAAAAAAAAAAAAAAGAATACATTAGAGCAGGGGTATCAAATCTTTTGGCTTCTCTGGGCCACAATGGAAGAAGAGGAATTGTCTTCAGCCACATATAAAATACATTAACACTAACTGATGAGCTAAAAAAAAAATAATAATAATAGCAAAAAATATACTATAATATTTTAAGAAAGTTTATGAATTTGTGTTGGGCTACATTCAAAGCCATCCTGAGTCCCATGTGGTGCAGGTTAGACAGTTTGCAGAGGGAATCAACAGTAGATTAGATGCTACAGAGTGGATCAAATCAAGGATTTAGAAAATAAGGTAGAATAAAATATTCGATCAGAAAGGCAAAAAGAAAAAAGAAGCCAAAAAGTGAGGATAAGTTAAGAAGCCTCTGGGACAACATGAAGCATACCAACATTCGCATCATGGGAGCACCAGAAAGAGAAGAGAGGGAGCAGAGAATTGAAAACCTAGTTCCAGAAATAACGACTAAAAACTGCCCGCACCTGGCAAAGAAAGTAGACATACAAGTTCACAAAGCACAAAGAGTTCCCAGTAGGATGAACCCCAAAAGGCCCAATGCAAGACACATCATAATTAAAGTGCCAAAACTTAGAACAAGGCAAGAATCCTAAAAGCAGCAAGAGAAACACAGTTAGTTCTGCACAAGATAACTCCCAGACCATCAGCTGATTTCTCAACAGATACTTTGCAGGCCGTAGGGTTGGGCACCAAATATTCAAAATGATGAAAAGCAAGGACATACAACCAAAATTACTCTACCCAGCAAAGCTATCATTCAAAATCAAAGAACAGATAAAGAGCTTCCCAGACCGAAAAAAAAAAGGCTAAAGGACATCTTCACTACTAAACTAGTATTATAAGGAATGTTAGTGGAACTTCTTTAAGAAGAAGAAAAAAAAAACCCCACAAAAAATATCAACAATAAAATGGCAATAACTACCTATCTAGCCATCATTACTTTCCATGGAAATGGATTAAATGATCCAATCAAAGACACAGGGTAGCTGAATGGATAAAAAGCAAACCCCCTACATATGCTGTCTACTAGAGACTCATTTCAGATTGAAAGACACACACAGACTGAAAATAAAGGGATAGAAAGAATATACCAGACAAAATAGTCTTTGAAACAAAACTAAAACAAAAAACAAAGGACCCAGCAATTCCACTCCTGGGTGTTTATCTGAAGAAACCCAAAACACTACTTCAAAGTTCACTGCAGCATTATTTACAATAGCTGTTTACAACGCAACTTGGATGCCCATCAATAGTTGAGTGAACAAAGAGGTGCTATATATTATATACAAGGGAATATTACTCATCCATAAAAAGAACAAAACCTGGTCATTTGCAACAACATGGATGGACCTAGAAGTTATTTGCTGAGTGGAGTAAGTCAGACAAAGAAAAGTGTCAAGATTCCCTTATATGTGGAATATAAAGAACAAGATAAAAAAACAAAAACAAAAAACAAAACACAGAAACAAACTCACAGATACAGAAAACATTTTCAGGACTGATAGATGGGGCTTGGGGAAATGGGTAAAGAAAAGGAAGCGATTAAGAAGTACAAATTGGTAGTTACAAAATAGTCATAGGGATCTAAAGTATAGCAATATAGAACCTACTCAATAGTATGGTAATAACTGTGTATGGTGTCAGATGGAGACTAGATTTATTGGAGTGATCACCTTGTAAGTTATATAAATGTCTAATTACTATGCTGTATACCTGAAACTAATATTGTATGTCAACTGTAATTGAAAAAAAAACAACAACATTAAAGAACTATATATTTAGACACGACATAAAACTATGAACCTTTTTGGATGCAAATAAAGGGGCCTAATAGAGATTGCTCTACATATCTTATTCTTAAGAACTAAACAAATGAGAAAACTATCACATATTTTACTTTGATATAAATACAATGTCAACTATTCAATTATTCCTAGAAAGTAATACATGTGAATAATTCCTATAGAAATGCTTCCATTTCTTTTACATTGTGCAATTATAATAGTGACAATGACAATAATGACAGATTATAATGATGTGCATTGAACATTGAAAACTGATTATTCTATTTGTTTGATGTCTGTGAACTTCAATTTGAGAACACTGTGAAAAAAAGATAACTTGTGAATTAGAAAAGTAAAATGAGAATCTGAGTTAACTTGCTAAAGTGGGTTTCAATTATTCTTTCCCAAATTCTAGCAGAGCCTTACAGGTTTACTTTTAGATCAGGCAAAATCTACAAATGTAGTCCTCATATAGCAACATGGTACAGTTTTAGAAGATCTTTACACAGGAAACCACGTAGAAATTAATATTCTTTTCAAATATGTTAATATTTAAAAAATATTTCTTTTCACTCCTCATCTTAGCACCAGCTTGATCAAAATAATGTATTTAAAAGATAAGGAATTAGAGAAATTTAAACAAAGAGCTGAGCATGTCATGATTAATAATATTATTTGAATGCCTTTGATTTAAGTTCCTATATTGTTGCATAGAAAAACATAAGGTTAAAAAGAGGATGGATTCTGAAGGCTTTCTTTGTTCCATCTCAGTAATCACCCAGCATTTACCATGTGTCACATTTGTGCGTGTGTGTGCGTATGTATGTGGGTGTGCTCGTGCTCATATGTACTTTGGTTCTGGGATGAATGATTGAAGGATGACCTAAAACCTCCGGGTGTAAACAAATTTTTCATCTTACTGGTTCTTTAAGTATGGTAAAGTCTCATTTATTTTTTATTTCAGTGATTTGGAAATTTAATAATTGGGAAACAGGTCAGGTAAAGTTTTTCTTTCCATAATACATAATGAAAAGAATTAACTAAATTATAAGAGAAGTTTCAGCCTATTTAAGAAATGAGGTGAACTTTATTTTAAAATAAAGAAATAGAACATAAACAGCACCCACAAAAATGCCTTTGTACCCTCTGCCAGCCACTTGCCCTTCCTTTTCTCTCTATCCAAAAAAAGATGACCACTATCATTTCCCAAAACCATAGATCAGTAATACCTAATTAAAAAATTTATAAAGATTTTAAACTATATAAAAGGCAACATGCCAGATTTTAAACTATATAAAAGGCAACATGACTTTAGTCATTAAAAAATGTATTTATGATATTCATATTGTTATGTGCAGTTTTTGTTCTTTCAATGCTATTGGTTAATTGTATTCAGTGTTTTGACTGGTATTCCAGTGCTGATGGACATTTATGTTTTTTCCAGTTTTGGCCTATTATCAGCATTGCTCTGATTATTCATGCACAGGTAGGGGGAACACATGTATGCACTTATATTTCATACATACCTAAGAATGGATTATGCATATTTTCAACTTTAGTAGATATTGCCAAATAGTTTTCCCAAATCAGTGGACCAACTTACAAATTCATCAGCTGTGAATAAAAGTAATGATCACTCTGTATTTTTACAAAACTGAATATCTAATGTATCTATTCACATATGTATGTATCTGTCATTTTTCAGTTTAGACATTTTGATGAGTGTGTAATAGTCTTGAATTTCAGTTTCAATTCGTACTTCTCTGATGGCTATTGACAAATTTATGCCATCATTTGTAAAGTGCCTTAGAATGTAAAGTGGTGCCGTTATTATGAAAAATAGTATGGAGATTCTTCAAAAAATTAAAAGGTAAATACAAAAAGATGATCCAATAATCCCACCTCTGGGTGTATACCAAAAATAATTGAAATCAGAATCTTGAAGAAATATGTGCACTCCCATGTTTATTGCAGGGAAATAATCTGTAAATCCATTGACAGATGAATGGATAAAGAAAAATATGGTATATAAATACAATAGAATATTAACCAGCCTTAATAAAGGAAAAAATCCTGTCATTTGCTACAACATGAGTGAACTTAGAACACCTTATGCTAAGTGAAATAAACAAGACATAGAACAGAAACTAAGGATTCCGTTTATATAGGAATCGAAAATAGTTGAATTCAGAGAAGTAGAGAGGAGATTGGTGGTTACCAGAGGCTGGGAGAAGGGGGAATCAGAGAGGTACTGATCAAAGGATACACAGTTTCATTTATCCAAGATGAGTACTCCTAGAGGTCTACTGTACAGCACAGTACACAATAATACTGTGTTGTGTACTTACAAATTTGTTAAGAGAATAGCTCTTATGTTAAGTGTTCTTATAAAAAAGAGGGAGAGGAAACTTCTAGAGGTACTGATGAATTTGAGCTTATATATAGTAATAGTTATATGGATGTATACTTATCTCCAAACTCATTAAAGTGTACATATCAAATATGTACAGTTTTGTGTATCAATCATACCTCAGTAAAATTTTCTTAAAAAAAATAAATCAGGTGGTCTGCTGGAACTTTAGAGCTACCAAATGTACATTTAGACTAAATTCATTTTATAAATCATTACAAATAAATCTCATTTCTTTATTATAAAGAAAAATATTATGCAATGTTCTAAGAATCATTAAATCAGAAAGTTAAAAGAGAACTTTGAAGTAATTTAGTTCAGCGATTCCCAAGTCTGGTAGTCACCAAGGGCCATCTGAAGAAATTAAAAAATTTAGATTTTGATATGAATTCCCAGGTGCCAATTCCCAGAGATAATGATTCAATGGGATGAGGCCTTAAAAATCAGTAATTTCAGAGTCTTCCAGTTGATTCTAACACAGAGCCAGACATGAGGCCACTGGATTTGGTCTGGTTCTCAACATCATGTAGAAATCCTTTTGTAGTTTTTTTAAAAATATGTAATTATTCTTACCAATTTGGATTTATAATGAAATGCAGCATGGTTTTTCAAATCCACTCTATTGTAGAAAGTTGTTGGACAGTTATGTTTGATATAGTTTTTCTCCTTATTCTGAGTTGAAAATCTTCCTAAGACTGCAAGAGAAAAAGAGCAAGTTCCGTTCTCTGCGACATGGCAGCACTTCAAATATCAGAAGATAATTGTCATATGAGTATGTCTTCTCTTTCCCATGTTGAAAATACCACTTTTTTTCTGAAAAAGTTTCCATTTTCCATTCCATCCTGTCCATCTCCTTTGAGTATCTCTAGACCATCTTTGCTCCTTTTCTAAATGTGCAGGTCAGAATTGCATGCAATAGAACACATGTGATATGTAATACTATGTGTATTATTTTTGAAGGCTTTCTAAAATCTCAATAGCCTTTTAGCAGTTATTGTGCAGTGCTGGGTTCCTGTTCAGCTTCCAGGAAGCTGAACTTGTATGACAAAAATGTTCTTTAGTTTGTTTTGTTTTTGTTTTTAAACCCAAGTGTTCTCAAGCCAACTGTCCCTATCCTACATTTCTTCTAGTTTAACAATTTAAACATCAAAAGCATGACTATTTTTAATGGCACGTACTTCTATTCTACTGGGAATATTTATTGCAAACATCACAATTCTTGAAGTTGTAAGGGCATAAGCCTCACCAGGGTGAGATACCTGGAATAGCTTTTCTGAGATGAGTGACTTTGAGAGAGCCTCTTTGCTTTCTTTAAAATTATTTGTAAAATAAAGATAATAATAGACCTAAGACATTGTGTTTTTTTTTTAATTTTCAGAATCAAAAGAAATAATACATGCAAAGCATTTATAACAGTGCTAAGTAAATGCTAAGTCTCCTTCTCCTCTTTCTCTCCATCATCATCAGCATCAGTATTAGCTACTCCTTTGTGTAATTTGAAGGTTTGACAAGTGAGTGGCTCATGTCCCCATCCAAGTTTTATTAGTTACAAATAGGAGTTGCATTTCCATGGTTTAGATATTTTAATTATTCTAAGTTTCTGAAATGATACCAAATCACTGTGATTTTTACTCTGTAATTCCCCTTATATGGTCTTTAAGAAAGTAAGGCTATTTTATTTATTTTTGAAACATAAAGACTTGATGAAAAAAACTAATCAGTTTTGAAACAACAAAGTAAACTGGAGTAGATCATCATTTATCCCATCCTTCATAGACTGAGTCAATTTAAAAGTCAGCCAGACCTGAATTTATATTCTCTTTTGACCACTTCATAATGTTTATATCCCTGGGGTGATATTTAACCTCTTTAAGACTCAGTTGTCTCATCTATAAAGTGGGAATGTTCTGAGGGTTAAATGAAACCATCTAAGTGTAAGGGGAAAATGCATGGTTGCTATTTGTAAACAAAACTACTTTTTTTTTTCCCAACAAATAAAAGGCAATTTGTGCTAATGATTTCATGAAAGATGAATTTCTCTGTATTGTATAATGAATGGAGTTAAAAATCAATGCTCCCAACATGATCTAGTAGGGAAAGGCTGAAGAAGTTCATAAGACTTTATGACTCTTTCCCATGACTTTCCAATTTCAGTAGATTTACTAAGCCTATGGTGGCTTAGTATTTTATACAAGCATTGGGTAGAAGGGCAATTTCACCTCAGTTGGCTCAGCAGCGATGTACAGTAGTGATTTAGGAGGCAGAAAAAGCCAGAAAGATGCAAACTCATAGGGATTCACAGACATCAGCATTGGTTTGAATTTCCATAGGATATGAGATTTTAGGGTTTGGTATCAATTTTGCTAGATCTTTACTAGATGTAGGAAGTCACTAGCTGACACCTGGGTTGCACATGGGAAATATTACATAGTTACTATAGTAATCAATTGATAAATGTTAACCATTAATATTATTATTACACATAATTATTAGCCTTACAAATCACTCATTCAAAAATTAATCTTTGAAGTTCTGACATTTTCTTTCATTGCTTGAGAAGCCTTTCAGATACCATATGTTGCACTACTTATAAATAGTCAGAATATTTACTGCATAAACAAGTTTAATGAAAATATAAAACCACTAGACTTCCTATAATGATATTGATCCAGACTCATTCATAACTTCAACCTACTCACTGTCTTGGATGACATCTCTCTCTGTTGAGGAAGTCATCAAACCTTATGATATTCAAGTTATCAGATCTTATGGTAATCTGGACTTTGTCCCCATTTTCTTGCTATATTCAACGGGTTGCCAAGATTATAGAACTTTAACGTTTCTTCAGCCTATCTCTGTAATCCAACCACACAGCCATGAGCCTGATTCAGCAGGCTTGGCTTGCTTTGGAGCTGTTGGAGCAGTGGTTGTCTTTGCCTTCTGAGCTCCTCCTACCAGCTAATCTACCTTACATTCTTGGTCAAATGAATTTCAGGAAAGCCTGACATTAATGATCAATTACTTCAACTCTCTTTTTCAAAACTACTAAGGAATTTTCTATATCCTATCATTTGTACATTCCCCCCATATTCTAACCTCCTTTCTCTCCCTGCCTTTGTCTCTCTCACTATTGCTCTCTCAGAGGTAAATAAATGCCTTGCTCAAGATTCTTTTCAGGGATAAAAGAGTGTCTGAGTTAAGATCTGAAAAAACTCAAAAGAGAAGCTTCAAATGGAAACTGCTTAGACCATGGGAAAAGAGTAAGCAGAGGAAGATCCCAAGTGACCAGTCAAGAGGAGACTTTGAAAAGCAGCTAACCTTCCCAAAATTTCCAGCTAGAATGGTACCCAAAACTCCCAGGAGGAGCACAGCTACCCTTTTCAAATTTTCCAGAGACGTGAACTCCCTGGAGAATTGTTCTAGCTGATTTGCTGTTGTATTTAAGTTTCTTTATCATAGCTGTTCTTGGTAATTGCACAGCAGCTTTCATGGGATGAGCCTTTAAATAGACCCGATAATGCCTCTCTGAGGTAGGTAAACACAAAGTATCATTATCCCCATTTAACAGATGAAAGAATAGAGGGAAAAGGGCTTGGGCATCTCTTCCAGTGTCTCAGGATGGGTTTTATTTCCTCTATCTCACAGATGAAATATCTCTAGGGCTTTTCTATGCAACCCTTCTATAATTCTCAGGTGTGGCTGAAAATGCCTTACCTCCCTGTCTTCTGACATTGGATCCAGCCCTCTTCATCCTACCTTGAGTCTCGCTCTGTTGTGACTAGAGAGAGACTTGTCATTCATATACATTATTTCATTTTTCTAAAATGGAAGCATCTTTAAGATTTTTTTTTTGATCCTATTATAAAAACAATGCACAGTCACTGGGAAAAATTCTGACTATATTTGAAAGCAATATAGTAGGTGTTCAATAAATGCTTCTTATATGAATGAAGAAATAATGAATAAAAAAATGAATGAGCGAAAAGAGTCAAAGTCACTGGTAATCCCACTATCCAGGAACATGACATTATAAAGTCTTTCCGTTCTTTTTTGTTATCTGTTTTAAGGTCCAGTCAGTGAGTATGGTAGTGGGGGTATCAGAAAGCAAAAGGGAATGAAGAAACTATATTTCTGAACTACAAGTTGGAAGAGTCATAATCTATTGGGGAACAGACAGTCCTATTGACTAACCCCTAAATCTAACCTGCTACCTTTTATTCTTTCCTGTCCCTAATTTCTCTGTCTTTTATTTATACTTGAGCATGCTATTGTCACATTGTCATATCCATTAATATTATTGGAGATCCCTGGTTTTCTCTTTGTTCTTCAGGATCAGTGCTGTCCTTTGGAATGGGAGCTACCCATGATAGAGGGAAGTTTACTAAATTTCAGTTATTAGCATGATATAGGACCTCCATGATAATTGCCATATCTACGTACTGTAATATTATTTACTTAGTATTTTATAAAACTGCTCACTTGATGAATGCTTAATCCCAATTTCTCCTGAGTGTTTCCCAATGCTGGCTGCTCTTTAGAATTAGTTACCTGGGAGAGCTTTTAGAAAATACATCAAGGATGAGCGCACCTCTCAGTGATTTTGATTTAACGATCTAGGGTGAAACCCTTCATTGGTGTTTTAAAAAAAGATTTGTGTGATTCTAATGTGCGACCAGTATTGAGAGTCATTGTTTAAAGCAAGGGTCTCCAAACTTTTCAGCCTGCGGGCCGCGTTAACTATCAAACAGCAGTTTGGGGGCCTACTACACACTCGAGGTCGAAATAAAAAAGAATCAAAACATAGATGTTGTTTTTAATTATTTATTTAATATTATTTTATTCAGATAAAAAGGTCTCCATGGGCCAGATAAGAGGGACTCGTGGGTCGTAGTTTGGAGACCCCTGGTTTAAAGAAATTATATTTACGAATCATACATGTTAAATATAGTAGTATAGTAAAATGTGGTAATACCTAACCTAACTATTAAAATAAATTTATAAATGATTTTCCATGTACTATCAGAAAATGTCTCATGTACTATCTGTGGTAGGTAAGCCATAGTTGAAGACACACTATAGTAGATGGAAGAAACTAAGACTTTAAAATCTGAACCTGTGGAAACCTAGTTATATTATATGTTTGACTCTGAGAAGATCATCATCTTTATTGACTGTAGCTTTGCATATGGCAATTGTAATGAACATGTTCCCGCCTTTTCATTCCTCATCCCAGTTCTTACAGCACATGAGGGGTTTTTCACAGTTCTCTGAAATGTACTAATCCCAGAACGCAACTGTGTTCTCCATCATGCAGATGAGGCCGTTTGCCTGTACTTTTTTTTTACATGCTTCCGGGCACCAAACCTATAGACTGGCTAATGAAGGCAGAGGTAGAAATGACCAAAAAACCTTAAGGTCTTCATTAGAATCAAGGAAATGTAAGCCCAAGCCTCTCCAAAACTTAGATCATAAGTCTCAAGAGCCAGATCTGGTCTATCTTTACATTGTCCAGATCCCTTCATGTTCCATGTTTGGTCTTTTGCTTCATAAGAGACAATGGCTTCCAGCTAACTTTATACTCACTGGATTTTCCTCCTCTCCCACCTCCCAGTTCAAGCTTCCTCTAGTAACTAGAAGCAATTGAATATCTTCTTTGCTTGACTACCTATATAATCCTTAATTCTAATACCTAGTACTTACCGCTTTTCTTCTGAAGAGCATAAATTGCAATGGAAATAACATCTCACTAATCCTTCCCACATCCCTATGAGGAATTGTGTGGCAAGTATTACCTCTTAGACTAATCTTCCTGTCTGAAAGTGGGAGGCAGGGTCTTCCTGCTCAATAGCACACAAGCTTGCTACCAAGCAAGCTGGTGGGCACTAGCAACATTTGTGTGATAGGAGCAAGCACTTCTCCTTGTTCAAGAGAGAAGTGGTTCTATGCAGCCTTTCACAAAGAAGCCATTCCAGCTCTGGGTAGCCTAGTAACAAAAGGAGATAAAGCATAAAGCATTACTCTCATGATAAACTTATAAGTAATGCCTGCATTAAAACTCCAAACAAAGCCCAGTTATTAGATGCTGCTGCTTCCTGGGAACCAATCTCATAGAGACTCCTCTCTCTCTCCCATCTGGCCAGCCTTTGGAAGAGTTGAGTGACTTTCTGCACTGAGGAAACTTATTACCTGACACACGAGAAAAAAAAAATGCAGAAAGACACAAGAACACAGAACAATGCTGAAAATTCAAGTTTAGTAATAACATTCAGCTAAATTTACTTGTCTCTGAATGTCTAAGACATAATAGTAAAAATGAATATTTTAGCAAAATCACATTCCAAAGAAAGAATTCCAGCCATCCAGGCTGATGCTGAGGGAGACCACAGCCAGGGCCAGATCCTACCCGACAATCTAGAGCCCGACTTTATCCCTTACTCTAACTCCTGGGAGAGATAATTTCTGGTGTGGAAACTAGGAAGCTTGTGCTGAGAACTGGAGCCTGCCTCCTACCAAGAAGGCTGTTGTTTCCAGTTGGAGAGTCACTGCAGGAGTGGCCAGGCAGGGAGATAGTGAGAAAAGTTAGTTAGTAACCCAATAGATCACTCCAGGCTTCTCTTGGAATATTCATGGCCACAAATATGTGCCCATCTTCAAAAACAGGGAATTTCAGTTGTTGGCTTCTAAATGGGCCAGAATTTATTTTCAAGGGGAGAATAGTTCTCTAAAATCACCCCGGGGTTAAGAGAAATCAAGAAGGTTACCCTTATTTAGAGGTTGCTAAGCAATGAGGGACCGAGGCAGGCCTGGTGCATACTCGCATGTGCGTGTGCGTGTGCGTGTGTGTGTGTGTGTGTGTGCGCGCTGTGGGACAATAAGGTGTGGCTTGTGGGATCCAGTTTAGGAACTCCCTGCTGCTGTGGGTGAAATAGGAGCCTCTTATCCTTCTCCTCTTTTCCTCTCCCTGCCCATGGGGAGCTAGTTCTTTCTGTTCTTTGCTGCTTCACCAACCTTGGAGGGGCTAAGTGCTAAAGTAAACCTTAGCTCCAGGGCTCTGCAGGGTCTATGACAGCCTCCAATCCCTTGACACCTCCCACACCCCCAGACAGAGCATTTGCAGAAGCCTCTAACTCCCACCCAGTCAGCCAATCCATGACAATGTCCTTTGCCATCATCAGATCTTTGACAGGCAGAAACAAATTATTTAGGGAAAACTTACCACATTCTCTAAAGCTCAATTGTGGACATTATACTGTGTGGCTTGCATTGTTCCAGAAACTCTCTAGTGCACTAGGTACCCAACTTTCATCATTGGGAAATAAATCCCTAGAGTCTGGTAATTCCAATAACTTTCCCTAAAATTCATTTCTCTTCTCATGTCCGTTAATCAGATTTCTTTTAATTTTGCAACAAATTTTCTTCAACCTTATCTCTCAGTAAATTACTATCATTCCTATTTTTTCCCATCCTCTAAAGAGAAGTAGAAAATTGAAAAACAAGCAATTATTTGTTTAGTCCTGTGATTTTGAAAGTGTGGTTTAAAAACCACCAGAGCAAAAGCTCCTGCAATATTGTTAAATATTCAGGTTCCTAGGTCCATATTCAAGGATTATTTATTTAGAATCTCTGGGGAAGAGCTTCTGAAAAACAAGCTCTATGATTGATCCTTTAGAGAACTACTGATTCAGTCAAGATTTTTCAGGGCTGAGGAAAGAGGACTTACTAATTTTTTCTTCTCATTTTATAGCTATTAATATATTGCTAATCTGGATAATTGCTCAACTGCCTATACAACTTTGCAGTATAAATCTAGTTGAAAAGTAACATTTCATTTAGTTTCTTTAACCTGTTTTCTAATTCCTTGCGTCCTATTCTTTCTTGTCTCTTCTTATGAACTGAATTGTGAGTCCCCCTAATTCCATGCTGAAGCTCTAACTCCCATTTGGGGATAGGGCCATTGGGAGGTAATTAGGGTTAAATAAGGTCATAAGGGTAGGACCCTACTCCTGTAAGAATGGCGACACCAGATCTCTCCTCCCACACCACGTATGCAAAGGAAAGGCCATGTGAGAACACCAGGTAAGCCAGGAAGAAAGGCATCACCAGAAACCAACCCTGCTGTCACTTGGATCATGGATTTCCAGCTTCCAGAACTTTGACAAAACAAAATTCTGTTGTTTAAGCCATGTAGAAATGTGTTATAATGTTATGGCATCTCAAGCAGATTACTATAGCCCTCCTTAACAGGATGGTCCAGCCAACAAGAACATAGGGCAGCAAAAGACACTCACTTTTTGGAACTGACCCTTGGGAATAAGCTTTCTAGGGTAAAACTTCCATAACTGTTTTGAGAAAGGAACTTCCTAATTTTCACCACACAACAGCTATCTGTTATCATTGCCCACCAACTACCACGTGTGTAGAGAAATTGTAATATGTGGAGGCAGGCTCCTGACCTACTCCTCTGTTTGGTGCTCAGCTGCTGTACTTATGCAGTAAATGTTAATGGATCACAATGTTCCAGTGGAGAAAGGGCAGCTAGGAGAGGTCAGAACAGAAGCGGATAATGGAGAGAAGTGCTTTGCATAAGCTTTCTCAGCAGTCTCTAGTCTATAAATCTACAGGCACAAATTTCTTTGTGGGTTTAGAAATTTTCAATATTTCTTATGCCCTGAGACTCTAAAGTTTCCTTACCATAAAAAAAAAAAGTGAAGCATTCTCCAGAAACATCTTTCTGCGGTGTGATTATTCTTTCTAGGTCAAAAACACTCTTGTTTTCTGGGACTTGGGCTCTCAGTTTGAGTAGGCCGATAAAAGGCTTGAGGGGCTCCTGCCTGTACGGGGGGTGCCCTTTCCTTGGAATGAATTTTTATGTAGACTACTTGCTGCTGGATGAGTTGGCTGCTTCCTAACTCTGGAGAAATCGCAAACCTTGAATTTATTTGAGTACATTAGAGTGGTGTTTAAATATTTCAGTTTTGCTTTGTTTGTTTTCTCTCTTTCCATATTTTGAATATAAGAATGTCTGAGTGACAGCTGAAGTTTTTAGGCTTTTAGGGGTTCTGAAGTGATGTGTAAAATGAGGTACCTTTTCCATGTGACCAAGGCCTCCACCAAGGGAAGATGCCTACCTTCTACACACACAGGACTATTAACAATTTAGAGAGCTGTCCATTTGGGGGATCTGTTGGTAGTTCATACTAAAAAATATAAAATGGTCACATACTTTTGATAATATTTTCACTCCTCAAATATCCAGAGAAGAAGTCCGTGTTAAAAATTTCTACCATTTTCTATTCAGATCTATGATAGTGGCCTGGAGTCATCTCTGTTATGTAAGAGGGAAGTAAATCTTTTAACACAAACAAGAATTTGATTATTCAAGGAGGTTCATAAAAAATAAAAATTGTTCCATCCAGAAGCATAAACATTAAGCTTTCAAAATAACATGCTAAACATTCTTCCATATCCACACACTCAGATAATGAAGTAACAGTATCTAATCTATTAAGAGTAGTACAAGTAATTTCTTATCAAGACATGCAGATATTTTTTTGTGCCTAAGCAAAATCACAAGGAGACTGTAAGAAAAGGAGATGAAACTAGCCAAGTTATTCTGATGATGCATTTAGCTTTTCCATGTTAGAAAGTGCTTTGTGATATGTAGTGAAGCCTTCCATTCAATCTCTTGCTGCAGAAGGTGGCCCCAGCTGTGATCTTGGAACCATAAGAAACACCCTACTAAGAATACTTGAAAGACTCTCACAACTCAGTAAGAAAAAAACAAAACTAAACTGAACTAAAAATGGCAAAAGGATTTGAATACACATTGTTCAAAAAAAAAAAAAAAGATACACACACGTGGCTAATAAACATATAAAAGATGCTAAACATCATTAGCTATTAGTGAAATGCAAACCACAATGAGATAGTACTTCATATCCATTAGGATGGCTATAGTTAGAAAGACTGATAATAAATGTTGGCGAGGATGTGGAGAAATGAGGACCTTTATACACTGCTAGTGAGAATGCAATATGGTACAACTGCTTTGGAAAATAATTTGAGAGTTCCTCAAAAGGTTAAACATTTGTTCAATGTTAATTGAATGCCATATGGCCCAGCAGTTCCACCCTTAGGTATATACCCAAGAGAAATGCAAACATATGTCCACACAAAAACTTGTACACGAGTGTTCATAACAGCATCATTCCTAAAGGCAAAAAGTGAAAATAACCTACATGTCCATAAACTGATGAATAAAAAAAATGTGGTATATCCATACAATGGAATATTATTAATATAAAGCCATAAAAAGGAATGAAATACTACCTGTTAACATGTGGATGAACTTTGAAAATATTAGGCTACAAGAAAGAAGCTTGTCAAAAATTCCACATATTATATGATCCCATTTATACAAAATATCCAGGACAAGCAAGTTTATGGATCTATATAGACAGAAAGTGGATTAGTGTTGCCTAAGGCTGTGGGCATTGAGAAAGGGATGGGGGCTGATTGCTAACAAGTATGGGATCTTTGGGGAGAGTGATAAAAATGGCCTAACCTTAACTGTGGTGATGACTGCATAACTCCGTGTATACTGAAAACCTCTAGATTATACACTACTAATGGGCAAATTGAATGGTCTGCAAATTACATCTCAATAAAACTGTTTAATGTGAACCCACCATGGTTTCCCTACATTTTCCAAACACTGATTTGGGTAAATCAAGAGGATGGGACAGACTCCATGACTGGTCTAAGCTCTGTGATTCACTTAAAGGTGGATAAAACAGACACTCCACAGAAACATTATCAGTATCAGAACAGCACTTGAGACTCAGGCTGAGAGAATCCAGCTCTGGAATAAACATATTATATAGAATTAGGAGTCTTAACAAGTGAACAGAAAGGCAAATTTGATATAAATCGAACCATTCCTATGAAAATAAAAACTACCCATTAGTACGTATTCACATCCAGGCACTAAGTTAAGGGTTGTGCATATATATTTGGCCAACATTCATAATTGCCTTAATGAGGTGGGCATTATTATGTACATTTTATAGATAAGCAATCTGAAATAGGTTAAGTAAATTATCTCAGGAGAGCCATCTTATAAGTGGACAAAGGGGGATTTGACCCACATCTATCTGGCTTTTAGGTTTTAATTACTATGCAATAGAACTGTTTAAAATATTTGCATCATAACATAACCATTTTATTTGTACCTCCCATTATGTTATATTCTCTCTCTCTCTCTCATTCTTCTCTCTCTCTCTCTGTCTCTCATCTCTTTATACCCTAGCTTTACTTTGTAGTCCCTTCTTACAAATGTCATTTTGGAGTGAACACTTGTGAACACCTTAAGACAGGGAGATTACAGGAATTGTCACTGACAGTAGTGGTACAGTTGTCATAGCAACCAATCCACCAAATTGGTCTGTGCTGTGAGGCACATACTTCTGCCTCTATAATACACCAATATTGTCTGGGATTGCTCACAGTATCAATGAAGCCCTGTTAATGCATATGAGGTAGAAAGTGCTGAGATCTTAGTGTGCATTTTAAAGCATTAAAGTTTTCCCTTTAAAGTTGCCCTCTCTGACTCACAGATCCTATATTCCCTCTTCTAATTCTCTCCATTTGCCCAGAATATTCTGGTGCGGTTGGTGTTGAGGGGTGTTAAACAAAAATCAGGGCCAAGCACTGGTCTGCTGCTTTGTTCTAGGATTTACAAATACAATTATTTTCTTTTTGACAGAAAAAAGACCCTCCCAACCCAATAATTCCTCACTCAGTGTGAGGCTGTGGGAATTGTCAACTATCCCGCCCTCATCCCCACATACAAAATAGAACTTTCACTGATATGAACACATCTCAGAAGTCACTGTACAGAAAGTTTAAAACTGACACTTCATCATATGCACATGGGCTGTGGACACACACACACACACCCATATATCCACAATTTTCAACAGCAGCTCTCTATTTTCAGGGACTCTTTCTCTCTAATACAGTGTTTTCTCTCTTCCTCCTCCTCTCTATTTCACTGGCCTCTCCTGTTCTCAGAGGCACCTGAAGGCACCTAAGGCAGGGAAGTGAAACCGACTGTAATTCTTCAGTTCACTTCTCTGCAGCTTCCAGTGAGCCAGTCTCCATACGGTGGCCCAGCTGAGCTGAGTCCCCGCGCAGGCGCCCTGGGAGCAGAGAGCCAGGCTGACGCCTGTGAGAGGCTCTGGGAGCTGCAGAAAGTGAACCCTCTAAACTTGAGTTTATGAGATTAAACGAAAGAGGAACTCTTCTCTACGAAAGGAAGAATTGAAAGACTTTTATAGCTAAACAAGTCATCATTTTCTCTTTGAAGAGTTATATACAAATTGCTGAGAGCAATCAGAAATTCTAATTTTCCCACTTCCTTTTGATGCCCTTGTGTTCACCTTCAGGCCCCTTCTACTTTATTCTTCTGGTTTTAAAAGTCTCCGATGAATTCTGTGCTATCAGTTAGATCACAGATTTGCTCAAGAGTTTTCTTGACAGGCAAACATGTATTTAGGTACATTTCTTTTGATGTATCTTTTTAATAAATTAATTTTAAAGAGAACTTCTGTTTATACAGTTTTTTCATTGTCAGCTGACCCTAACCAAAATGCCAGGACGTAGAACTACAATTATTAACCCATTTTATTGATGTGGCACTCATCTAAAGTGGAGCTAAAACACACATGTAGGTTTATGATTTTAAAGCAAGCAGTGTTTCCAATATAGTATGTATTACTTATTTTCTCAGTTCAAATAAAAAATATTCTGATTTTCTCCCCCACTATGGAGTTCATCCATCTAGCGGATAATCTTTAGCAGAGCCTACAGCTTCCTGTACAATTTAAACAATCTTTCCTGTGAAATCTCTAACCACACACACCTTCTTTCAGTTCCAGGAGGGCACCAAACTCTGTTCTGTCTAGAAGTTCCAGCATGTCCTGGTCTGAGTCTGTGCTTTCCCCAATTGCATACCCTGCCTTCCCCCCAGACTCGTTACTTGCATATTTCAGCTTTCAAGGTTTGTCTTAAACCTCTTCTGTAGAGAAAGGCTGCTTTAGCCTTTCTGACAAAGTTATAGCACTCTGTTATATGGTTTCCCAGCACATTGCATTTTTTCCTTTTTCCTTTTCCTTTTCTTTCCTCTTCTCTCCTCTCTTCTCCTCTCCTTCCTCTCCTCTCCTCTCCTCTCCACTCTTCTCTTTCGTTTTTCTTTCTTCCTTTCCTCCACTCCCCTCCCTTCCCCTCTCCTCTCTCCTCTTCTCATTTTATTGTTTGAAAGAAGGTGTGAGAGAGAGAAGGGCGGTAGGGGGTAGGGCCCAGAGCAGTCTCCAGTTGCACATCAATGTAAGATAGTTTCATTCCACACAGGTGGATGTGGGGCTGAGCGAGGCGGGAACCAAACTGAGGGCCTCTCTCATGGGAGGCAAAAACCTTCGCCGCCATCCGGGTGGTGACCAGTTCCGCCACAGTTCAGCACGTGGGTTTGTATGGGCTGGGCCCAGGATTTGATACAGAACCTCACAGTTGCTAGGCAAGTGCTCAACCTGTTGAGCTATCCTGGCATCCCCTACGTGGCACTTTTCTAATCTATAGCATGTATCACCAGTCTAATTCTTAATCCTTTTCCTCATACTGTAGACTACGTGCAGATTACTACTGTAGATTACATTTGTTCAGGATAAATCTGGGGGATATTCTACAGCAGAACTTCTTGTTGGTGCTAAATTGCAATGCCTCACCCCAAGTTCCCACTGTGGGCATGGCATAGTCATAGGCATAGGTTTAGAAGCGCTACTCAATGTTGTGAAAGTCTCTTTGCTTCTTAGGTCTGCTACCAGCTCCAATTACACTAGGAATTAAGATGATTTTACAAAGAATGCAATAATATTTTCATCTCCTCTTGTTGGCATAACAGGCTGTCTCCTTAGGAACTCTGACACTTAAAGACACCACATTTAGCACAAGAACAAAGAGGGTTTATTTATTTATTTTTAAACATCTTAGTTAACTCAGACTACAAATGTATAATTATTGAAATGAGTCAAATTGTAGGAGTGAAGTTACCATTGACTTTTTCTTGTGGAAATACTTTCTTCCTTTTTTTGAGGACTAACTTTATTTTTCTTTTTAATAGAACTCTACCTTTAACTCTGTAAATTCAATAAATTGGGTATGTAATTACTTAAATGTTTTTAAATGTTCAATTATTTGTCCAACAAATATTGAACACCTACTCTCGAAGTTCTAGAATTTTCTTGTGCATTCTCTTCTGCTGGTTCTTTTTATTTTTGTTCAGATGGTTTATCTGTTAACACTTTCTTTGATTTCTCAAATTCCCTTGCATTTTCCTTAGTGATTGTTTTCCTTTTCTTGTCACTTCCCTGTGATTTATTCTCTCTTCACATCACAAATTTTGGATACTTTCATTTCTTCACTATTGTAGACTTTCCTCTAGTATCTGTCTGCTACTAATGCTGCTAACAGTTCTAATCCTATTTTCCTTAGTATGTGACTATATAAGCCCTACAGATGTTTACAGTAAAATGGACATATTTACTGTATCATCTATATTACAACTGAGAGTCTTTTCCCTAGTTAACTCACTCTCCTGCCCATATCACAACGTGTTTATTTGTTTTGCTTTAAAGCCATCATCAGTAATAATTCACGCATCATGAATTACCTTGGAAGTTAATGGAAAGGACATGACGATAAATATATTTTCTGAAATTCTAAATGAATGACAGAAGGCATAAACATTTAAGGCATAACATTTGTTAAAATGATTTTCTTGAAAGAAAACATAAAAGAATACATTTCCAATTAGAGTAATCTTATTTTGTGTCATTAAAATACATGGGCATCTTGGTAACTCAGGCTGCTACCTGTTGTATTTATTGCCTGTAAGTATCACTCGTGTGAATTGCTTTCTATTGTCCTCACAGAAGCAAGGCTGATGCCTCTATAGTACTCCAGTGCACAGAAATCCAGTGGGGAAAGCCTCTTGCTTTAAATCCAAGCTTCAAGTCTTTGTTATGGTTTGTTTTATTTTCACAATCGTTTTTTTTCATGGTTAAACAGAAAGTTCTTATTTTTTATTGATTTATTAAAAACATACTGGCTCAATCTGTGTGTGATTGTGTTTTTCATTTTTTGTAAGTTAATATCACAGGGACAAATCTCAGCAACTTCTTTATTTAGCCCCTTTAATCTCAGAACTGATACCGAATTATGGTAGACCAGTAGAAACTAATTTTGGGTTTCCTCACACTAAACTCAGGCCGATCCAAACTGCAGACCTCAATTTTATTTAAGACTGGTACCAATTCATAATGAGCTCACATTTTTTGTATTAAAGTCAGGCAATGAGTTCGGTGCTTTGATTACAAATATTCAGAGCAGTCACTGTCTGATGGGGGGAGATAAACACCCAGGCGAAACCTATAACAGCATGAGTGCTCCTCTCAAGTCACTCACTTTGGAGAAGGCAGGGTGCTGCTTACAGGTACTGTACTTGATCCAGCTGGCTCACTCGGAAGCCAGGAGTGCTCACAACACACACCCTTTGATCAAAGCAGCTGAAGATGCAGGTTGGTATTTAGAAAAGCAATTGTTCACATGTTCATTTATATGCCTAGATTAGTTTGCTGTATATATGCACGTCAATTTCAGAAAGTAGTGGGTTAAGTGTACCTGACTACTTTAATTTCCACCTGGAAATTATTAAGATACCATAGAATTGATACGCTACTCTCTTCTGAATAATGACAATTCTATGGTAGTTGATTCTATATCTAAGCATCTGTATGTTTGAAAAAATGAACAACTCATTCCCTGTTTTAATTAATCATTATTTACCTCCCTGGGATCACTATTTAAATTTTTAAGTCTTATTATGGAAAGTTGAAATTCTAATTTGGCATGGTGGAATTATTTAGACTTGAATTCTTTCCAAGTGGAAGGAAAAAGACCAATGAGGTTCTTTCCACTAGAATAAAGACAATATTTTGTGTCCATTTTGTTCATTGATATCTCCCAAGTGCCAAGAACAGGGGTTGGCAAACTGACTCACAGAACTAATCCAGCCTACCTTTATTTATTTATTTATTTATTTATTTATTTAATTTATTTTTTAGACCGCCTATACAGGTTTTCACATTCTTAAATGGTTGAAAAAATAAAAAGAAGAAGAAGAACTTATGACCCATGAAAGAAAATTTCAGTGTCTACAAATGACGTTTTATTGGTACAGAGTCATGCCCATTTATTTATATATTGTCCATGGTGGTTTTTGTGCTATAAGAGATGAGTGAAATAGTTTCAGTAGAGAACACGTGACTCCCTCACTGCCTCTCAAACCCTAAAATAATTATTATTTGGCCTTTTGTAGGAAAAAAAATGCCGACCCCAGGGCTAGAAGAATACCTCTCCTTAACTTCTTTTAAAGTCAGATTAATAATTAACCCTCAGCAGTTTCTTTCCCAAAGAAAAGCCTTAAGTCTACTTAAAACTCTAAGAATAATCACCAGATTATATCCTAGTACAGAGAGGGTCATAGCAAGAAGCAAAGCACTGTGTATGAGAACACAGATTGGAGTTTGGGCTCAGACTTTGGCTCCACCACTTAACAGCTGTGCAACCATGAGTAAAATGCTTAACTTCTCTGTGCATCAGTCTCCCTATCTATAAAGTAAGACTAATGATAGTATCCATCAATTAGGCCTATTGTGAACATTAAATAAATTAAAATATTTTAAATGCTTAGAACATCACCTGGCATAAAGTAACATTTTTGCCTGTCTTTTTTTTAATTTTTATTTTTTATTGTTTTGACAGAGAGAGAGAGAGAGAGAGAGAGAGAGAAAGAGAGAGAGAGATACAGAGACAGAGAAAGAACTGAACTGGGGGCACTCCCCAGTTCAGCGCATGGGTCCGCATGGGCTGGGGCTGGGATTCGATCCTCAGTCCCCGGCGCTGCAAAGTGAGCGCTTAACCCACTGAGCCATCCCGGCTTCCCTGCCTGCCTTTGTATGTGAAGAAAATTTAGATACTTAGAAATTAGCTAAGATAATGAGTAAACCTCAACATGTTATTAAATATGGGAAAAAATATATAAGCGTGACTTAAAATGTGAACATGTCCACTTTTGTCAGTAAGACCCGTATGCCAATAAAATGCATTAATATCTACTGTAATTGTCTTCTGATTGTAGAATATAACTATTTGTCTCACAAACATGTGATATAATTTTGTAATCAATGGTCCTGTTTCAGATAATAAACAAATTGTATTTTAAATGGTTGAGTAACTTCTGATACAAAAACTAACTGCCTAACAACTTCTAATCTGAGGATAGCAAATTGGCATAAAGGGAAGTAACAATTTAGAGAATGCATGGATTCAATTAGTTTGTTTTGTTAAGGTTGTTATTCTTAGGATGAGAGCCAATAGAAAATATTGTTTTACATTTAAAGAAATGTTTCCTGAACAACAAAACCAGGAATCAAAAGTGTGTATTAGAAAATTTAATAGCTTTTTAATCATTGCAAGTTATTTTAGCATATAGATAATTAGTATTTCTGATGTTCAAATAGATTTTTATATTAATTTATATGACATCTTTAAATAGACTGTATTTTGTAGAAAGTGAAATCTTTATAAGGTTGTCTTCTATCTTTTATAAAATATAATATCTTGAAAATGATACTTTAATACAGAACTGTACATGAGAGTGTAACAGCTGGTGATTAAACGTTTTTAAAAATGTAATCATTTTCATAAACACATTTCTACTATAGGTGCTTTCCTTGAGGAGGTTCAATGGACTTTTGTCATGTACAATAGCATATTGAGGAAGATATTGGTGAAGTGCAATGCTGAGGTCTTTCTATTTTATAATCTCAATTCCTTCACTTTTCAATAAGCATTTATTTAATTGTTACATTGTGTGAGATGCAACAGAATTGTAAAAGATAACTTAATTAATCCAATCCAATTTGATTTATTTGGGACAATTACAAAATTATACATTAAAAATTTTGAAATACAAATAAAAATAGAATTTTTTTGGTTTAATTAAGATAAACTTAGACTATAAGTCCTCTGATGTTTACTTCTTAATATTCCAAACATTGCATGTCATGTGACTTGATTAAACTAAATTTTTAATGATTTAGAAGCCTTTAATAATGACATTTACAGAACTTTTCCAAGAACTTATATTTGAAGTTTTGTATTTCTTATAATAAAACAAAAAGAAAATAATTAAAAAACAAGATTTCAAAATATTTTAATTTTTGTCTACTCATGTTCTATTGTCTTAAATTAGTTATGTATATATTTACATATAAGATAATAAGTTTGTTATTCTTAATTTATTATTCTTGATGCTTAGCTTGCTAAAATTAAATATGAATATGAGCATAAATGACATACTCAGAAAAACTAAGCAACTAGAGAAAAAATTAATAATTAATTTGAGTATTTATAAAGTGTTTATGGTTGGGCTGCTTTATCTTTCTAGACTTAATAAATATTCAAAATTAATATTTACAAACATGTTTAAATTTGTAATATTAATAGACCTACTTTATATAGGTAAACATATTCTTAACAAGTAAATTCTCTTTGAAGTTATTCTATTTATTTATATTTTGTTCTTATTCCAACAGATTGGTTAATTTTAATATTCTGACTCCTCTGAATTAGAGGAACTCTTTTATATTTAGACTTTAAGAATTATGGGTAGATAAAAAGTAAATACAATGCCCTTCCATTTAACTGTCTTCAATAAAAGTGTTGCAATTATAGTAACAATTGTTTAATACATTTATCTCTCGTTAAACTACATGCAAAGCTGAAAGAACATTTTTATATTATGGCGATGCTATAATGAATGGGCTGATATAATGCTACTGATTACAACTTATAGAATTTTATCCATAATAAAGTTTAAACTTGATGATTATTCTGGCATTCTTTTTGTAAAGTAAAATTATAATAATGACATTAGTCCCTAAAAGTTAGAAAGCTGTAGTTACCAATAATGCAATGAAGTCTAAATTATGTTACTTCGAGGTCAACATGAACTATTTTCTATATCTTCCCCTTTTAAAGAAAAATACAGCTTCTTCCTATACAGAAGTATCAGATCCTTTCAGCACCCATGACACTTGTAAGCATTCCGTGGTCAGACACTACTACGTATCCTTCAAATGATACGGCCCAGTGAAGCTGGAAGGTGTTGTCACGGAGCCAGGCAGCCTGGTCTCTCAGCCATCCACCAGGACAGGGCCAACAGGCCCCAGCTGGTGTGCTGAGTCCAGACTAAGGTGGGAAATGGATTTTGTATTTGGAAAGTCAAGTTTCATAACATTGAACCCTTGCACATGCTTATTAGATAAGAGTGCATGGAGAGCTTCAGAAATTACGTATTGAATTAAATTTATAATGCTCATTTCCCAAAATTACTCTTATAAGAAACTAAATCTTAATTTTATTATTCTCCTGGGTTTCTTTCTTTCTTTTTTAATTTTTTACCTTCTTGGTTTCTGAATTTTTACTACATTGTATATATATATATTTTTAAATGTGAATAAATGTATGTTCAGGACTATAACTGTGCTGTCTGAACCTTGAATGTGTATGAGACATACTAAATTAATGATATATAATAAATTAAGTATATTGTAGGTTATTCAAAAGTTTCAAAAGTTAAAATAACAGAATACTAACCACCAATGACTATGGTGTTGTGACATTTGCAATCTCCCTAAGCTTACTATTCTGATCTTTAGACAAATGACAAACTCTTACAAAATAAAAATACAGTCCACTTTCTTGTTCTCACTTGGACTCTTGTGCTCACTATTCAAGCAAAGGGGGGTTTGAATTCTTGCTTCTGCTATTGTCTTACTGTTATCTTTTTACACCATAATTTATTAACTCTTTTGTCACAAATATTAGAAAAATAAACTTACAAGAATTCTAAGTTCAAGGTTTTCTATGCCTCCAGGAGGCCTCACCTGAACACTAATGCTGCCTAAACAACTATAGAGCATATCTTTCATTTCTCAAAACTTTAGTTACCTAGGTCTGGAAGAAACATTATGATGAAATAAATAAATAAACATTTAGTTCCGTAAGGCTGCATAAAGAGAACCCTATGCTTTAGACATCCTTCTGAATAGGAAAATGCCATGATGGATTTCTAAATCGTGCACCTTGCAATGTAACACTCTGGATTAGATTGAGGTAGCCTGGCATCTGGAATCATGATATTTTATCATGAGAAACTGAGAAGATACTGCTTTCTTAAAACAGAAAGCAATCCTCTACTAGGGCTCATTAAAAAGGGCTTTAAAATTGGAGCCAATAAAATATGATTGTCAAGTCCTACAGTCTTTTTTTTTTTTAATCTCGAAAGCATGTTTAAAAGGCATTGTTTCTCTCTCTCCTCTGACATAAAATCTTACGTGCAACACACACACACAAGGGAGAGATTCCAAACAGCAACAGCAACAGCAACCACAACTCCCCAGTTTCTTTGTGACTTCTGCACAGGCACACAGACCTACCTGGAGCTAGGTGGCTCCCCTCCTCCCAATTTTACGCTGTGCTCCCTTTTGAGATGGGAGCCACGGGGCATTTTTACTCTGACACCCTGAAACCTCTTGCTTTGCTCTTTAAAAGTCATAGAAAAGTTTGCCTTGGGTAGGTGTTGCCAGAATTTCCAGTATCGACCCAGATAGGCAAAGCATTTTGGAGCTCCAACCTCCAAAGGGAGCAGACCCCAACCACTAAAACCCAAACAAACAAACAAAACAAACCCCACTAGAGCATCTGACAGAAAGAACCAAAAAGCTTTCCTCTTTGAGCTTCCCAGGGTGCTTCCCTTCTGGCCCAGGGCAGGAAAGGGGTGAAGTGAAGTGGCAACTTGTCCTGGCAGAATCCTCTTCTTTCAGCAAGCTCGTTTTGAGATGTGGAGGGTAGGTTGCATAGAGAGGATTCCAAAGCTTCACTTCCAGCCGCCGGGGGCCTTTGGCTCACCTGCCTGTCAAGTTCGGTGCGCAGGTCCCACATGGCCCACTCCCGGGCTATGCAGCGCTCAGGTTGCTATCGGGCCCGTTCTCTGTGGACCTTTCAGACTAGGAAATCAACTTTGCCCACAGAGTCTGAATTGTTTGTTTGTGTTTGTTTTCAGCCTGCCATGGCCTTCCGCCCAGCCCACCCCTTTCTCCCCCCTCCTCCCTGCCCTGTCCCTCCCTCCGGCCTGCAGTGCTCCCCCCTCCAACGCCCCCAGCGCTGCTCTTTGTGTCTCCTACCTGCTGGCCAGGCTCTGCCTGCAGTGCTGCCTGAAAGGCATCAGGTGGTAGTTCATGGCGTCCAGCAGCAGCTTCTGGCAGACCGGGTCGGTGCGCATGAAGTCTACCGACTGGACCCGCTCCACCAGCTCCGGGGCCGGGATGAGCGCGAAGCGGAGGCGCTTCATCAGGTCGGGCGCGTGCTGCATGCGGGTGTCGCGGTCGTGCTCCAGCCACAGCACGGACATCTGGAAGAGCGCCAGCTCCGACTCCACCGGGGGCGGCAGCGAGTCCAGCAGGGCGCGCATCTCCTCGAAGTTGAGCAGCAGCACATCCTCGACCAGATACTTGTTGGCCAGCTTCTTGGTCTCCTCCAGGCCGTGCAGGGCTGCGATCTTGCACACCTGCTTGTAGTTCTGCACCGAGATCTGGTCGTTGAGGAACTGCACGCACAGCTTGGTGACCTGGGGGATGTGCAAGATCTTGCTGACCGACAGCACCTCCTCCACCGTGTCCAGGGACAGGGTCACGTTGGCCGTGTAGAGGTACTCGAGCACCAGGCGCAGCCCAATGGACGAGCAGCCCTGCAGCACCAGGTTGTTGATGGCTCGGGGGCTGGTCAGCAGCTTGTCGTCGGGGGAGGAGGACGGAGTCCCGGGCTCCTCCTGTGGCGGCTGTTGCTGTGGCGGCTGCTGCGGCGGCTGCTGCTGGTCCTTGGGGGCCCCCAGGCCGTCCTGGCCGCCGACCCCTCCCCCGAGAGGCGGGTGGCTGGAGAACAGCGATCGGAAGTACTGGGAGCAGGAGGCCAGCACGGCCTTGTGGCAGTGAAACTGCTGGCCCTGGGCCGTCAGGGTCACGTCGCAAAACAGCTGCTTCCTCCACAGCAGGTTGAGGCCGTGCAGCAGGTTGTCGCTGTGGCTGGGGTCGAAGGTCGAGGTCCTGTCCCCGGATCTGGACATGGCGAGCGGACTCGGCGCACCTGGCTTTAAACCCGCCTCCAGCCTGGCAGACAGGGGTGGGGGGCGGAGGGAGGGGACCGGGGGTGTGGGGGGTGGGGTGTGGTCGGGTGGGGAGGGGTGTGGAGGGGAGGGGAGGGCCAAGAACAACGATCAGAGCTCAGCTAGGCTTCTGCCCGACCCCGACCCTAGGGGGACGGGCTGAAGGCGCTGGGCCCGTGAGCGCCCCCAGCAGGGCCCGACCGGGGGTCCGCGCGCCCGTTCCGCTCCCCGCGACCACGCCTGCCGCCGCCCACACACTTCGTCCCTCACTTTCCTAAAACCACCCCGGCTCGGCTCTCGGCAGCGACAGCGCCGGCTCCAGCGACGGCAACGTGGCGGCTGAGGCCGAGACGCCTCGTGGGCTTGTGTCCATGCCGGGCCCGGGGAAGAGAAAGGCCGAGAAGTGGGGAGCCGGGGGTGCCCCGCGAGCGCAGGGGCGACCGACCGCAGCGGTTCCAGGTCAACGTGTGCCCGAAGCTTGGCGTTTCGCAATGGGTCCAGTTTGGGGGGCGGGGGTGGGAAAGGGGGCCGACAGCGACCGGGTGGACGATCCTGAGCCCCCCCAAAGCTGGGCACCCCTGCGATGACCGGTGTTGCCCCGAGAAAGTCCTGAGCTAACGGTGCGAGGGAGCAGGTCCAGCCCGGGCTTCTCCGGGGCCAGCGCAGCGGAGCGCGGCGAGGAGCAGCGCCGTGGCCGCGGCAGAGGCGGGAGCCGTCCGTACCAATTCCAGCTCGTTTCCCGCACCCGGCCCTGCCTGCTTCCCCTCTCCGCAAACTGCTGGCCTCCCGTCACCACGCAGCGTTGCTCCTTTCCCACAGACGCCTTTAAACCTGTCAGGAGGGCCCCCGAAGCCCCCGCGCCCCGGCCCCCGGCCCCCCGCCCTCTGCGCTTTAGGGCGCGGAAGTTCGGACGTGTATCTCCCCTTCCCTGGCGGGGCGGCAGTGGGACCACCGGGGAGGACTGAGAGCCAGAGCCGGGAGGGCTTCGTAGACGGCCTCCCTCCCCGGCAAAGGCGCAGTGGCTTTAACTCCGGGAACTGTGAGAAGTTCAAGTTAACTGGCAGGTGTGGGGGGAGGGGAGGGGGCCGTCCGGGGGGGGGGGGCGGGGGCGCAGCTCCTTGCGGGGTCTTTGCGTCCCACCCAGCATGGTCGCCCGCAGCCTGAAGCGCCCCTCGGAGCCCCCGGCTACAGCCCCCAGAGCCCCCCCCCCCACTCGGGCACCCCCACGTTCCTGGCCCTGGAACTACTTCTGTAAAAAGTCTGAGTCGCCCGCATGCAGGCGGAGGTGGGTAGGATAGCGGAAGGCGAGGAGAAATCGATATGCCAGGTCCTTAACCTGTAATTGCACCTTCTAGGGCTGAGCAGAAAGGGACCCTCTGCCCACACCCCGCCCACGCGCCCGCCAGCCGGGGACCGCCGCCGCCGCCGCCGCCACCGCGCCCGGCTCCGAGGGATCCCGCCGGACCGGCCCCTTCCACTGCGGCTCACCCTGCCCTGCCTGGCGCCGGTCCTGGAACGCCGGCTTCCTATTTACACAGACTGAGCTTCTCGACTCACTTTACCATCCCGTTTCAGGTGGACCCTAACCTCCCTCGACCTCCCTCCCCCGGCGGCAACCCCCCACGCTCGCCCCCTAAGCTTTGGCTTTCCTGAAACATCTCCCAGAGTCTCTCCCTTTAAGTGGACCGGGTCATACCTCTCTCTCGCTCTCCCCGCTTCGTTGTTCCCCCCACCCCAGTCTTTTCCTGTTCCTCTTCTTTCTGGTTCTCTCCCTTGCCTCTCCCCCTCATCTGCTTATTTCTTGCAATAGTTTTATTCTTTATGAGCATTTGCCACACAACTAACCCCCCCTAAGACTCCCTCCCCGTCCCCCCCCACCCCAACACCAAAAAGACAGAACAAAATACACACAAGGCCAGAAACTTACCTGTTTTCAACCAGCTGCAAAGTCAAGGCTCACTTAAGCTCCCCCCAAAAAATCAATTGTCCTTCCTTTTTTAAAGGTTTGCTCTCTCCTTAGGAGGGGGAAAACACCTTCTGGTTCCCAACTCCAGGCAGTCACTCTTTACAATTTATTTTGTCGTACATCATTTGATCACCATGAATTAGCAACAGCAAGAAAATGTAGGAGAGGGAGAAAAGAGAGAAAGAGAGAGGGAGAGAGAGAGGGAGAGAGAGGGAGAGAGAGAGAGGGAGCAGAGCTTTCTGCAAGAGAAGAAGAAGAAAAAATGTACGTGTGACAAATTATGCTACCAAGAAACAACACATCATTATCCTTGGGCCTGGGGCTCAGTGAGTCGTAACGAGAGTAATAGGAAATCCACGGTTGGGGAGAGAAACGGTCGTGCTTGGCCAGTAGAGAGAGACCATACAGGGGGATGGATGCTGGAGAGACTCGCAAAATTATGGCTCAAGGCTATTGTAAAAATTGTCGAGCGTAAATGACTGCGATTTCAAACATCTTTGGAAGAAAGAAGGGGAAAAAGCGTGCCCCCCCTCCCTCCATCTCCCTCTCTCTCCCTCTCTCTTCTCTCTCTCTATAAAGAACCGTCAAGTTTTAGTGCGCATTGCTAATTAGTCAATTTCTCTCTGCCTTCACAGGCTGGCGACTTCGCTGCTGAGCTGAAACTGCTAATTTCTGTGACCAGCTTTTTTCTTAGCTGTGATCTGGATGAATGAGTAGCTGTCTCACAGAGATGACAAAAATAAACTCTAATCCCCCCCAAAATTTCCACTACATCTTTCTCATGCATAGATTTATGATCTTCAAGCGCTCTGTGCAATATGCAAACTTTTTTTTTGTCTGTATATATGCTGTTGTTTCCAGATTTCACTACATTGGTATGCTGCCCCCCCCCCCCCCCCCC